>JAOWAR010139967.1:0-18923 GCA_028571005.1 Clathrina lutea | reverse complement strand
GAGAGAGAGAGAGAGAGAGAGAAAGAGAGAAAGAGAGAAAGAGAGAGAGAGAGAGAGAGAGAGAGAGAGAGAGAGAGAGGGAGAGACAGAGGAGAGAGAAAGAGAAAGTGGTGATGGTCGGCTGATCGGACAGATACCGTTCGGTACAGTAGCTCTATTGCATTGGACCGGACTTTCATGGCTACCCGGGTTCGATTCCCTAATCTAGTATAAATACGGAGAAGTAGCACCAAGTGTTAAACAGAAGAGACGTTACTAAGGAGGAAATGTTATCTAGAAACAGACATGGAACTTTCAGCCAGGGCTAAGGCCATCTGCAGTTTATTGCCTCCACCACGGGGCGTGAACCACGGAGCGCCATGATGGCTCTCTCTCTCTTTCTCTCTCTCTCCATATTTCTCTCTCTTTCTCTCCCTCCCTCTCACTCTATCTCTCCCTCCCTCCTCCCTTCCCTCTCTGAGTCTTTCTCTCTCTCTCGCGCGCGCACGTTCACGGGAGACGGACGATTTGATATGAACTGACCGGCCCCCTAAAGAAACGGTCAAAGCCGAGCTAGCGTGTTCAGATTGGAAAGGAGATATGTGACCACACGGAGGATGTAAATTGATCGAAGAAAATCTAATGAATTTCACACTCCGTGCCGAGATCGGGACTCAAGCCTGACCACGCGTACATGCTGGACTCAATTTGGAGTCCAGCATGTACCAGCAGGAGGTAGAGCTAGTATGGCCATATCTTCACATGATTTGCAGTTTACAGCCATCCTCCACCTCTTCAATATCGACCATTTTACTCCCAACGTTCCAAGCCAAACAATCTCTAGTACCCACAGTGCGTGTGAAAGCTATTCAACAGCGTAGACGAAATCATGTTTTATGTGGACTGCATTGCACACTTTTTGGCAAGCTCAGTTCAGGAGTCTGGGCTAATGGATAAGAAATTTTCCTGTCATTTTCGTTTTCTTTGAGAAAAAATTCCTTATTAACAGAGAATGATTCATTAGCATAAACAGAAAACAAGCGAGTAATGAACTTTACCTCAAATTATGATGTGTGTGTGGCCCACTGATAGGACAACTCGGGGGAAAAGGCCCCATTGAGATAAATACTATTACAGGTACATACATGCTGTGCTGAATTTTTCAGAGGAAATAGAAACAATACTATATTGAGCTCTACGTGTGATCCAAGAGAGTGAAACAAAGCGAATGAACCGAATAACTGACGCTATCTGTTTAGTATCGCTGACTTTGACTAGATGCGTGTTGCCGCTGTTGCTTCCTTGAAACAGTCAGTGTGTGGTTAGAAGAATCATTTGCTGCGCAGTCACGTTGCGCTCAGCGCACAGCCTCGAAGGTCACTGGTGGAGAGCTTGACTTGGTTGGGCGCGTGTTTGCAGGCAGCCCAGCGTTTTCTCGCCACCCTCCAACCTCCGTCTGAGTGCAAAGAAAAAGCATCTGTTAACCGTCTCCCTGAGGTAAGCAGGCGGACAACCACAATGTCTGGGAGTCTTCAGCGAAAAAAGAATCATTGATAAGCCACATGGTCTGCAATATTTTAGCACCCGTCTTCCCTCAAAGAAAGAAGGTAGCGGTGAAGAATAAACTTCTTCACCGCTAGTCAGTCGAAGTTATCAGTCTTGGAGCAATTCGACCGATTAATCCGAGGCTTGTCTTAATTATACTGCTTGAATGCTTAGCTCCAGCCTCCATAGCAAAACAGTCTGTCAAAAGAACATTTGAAAAGAGAACAAAAAAGGAAGAAAACTCTGCAGAACTCCTCAACCCATCTTGTTGAAGTGATTAGGTCAAGGCAGCCACTTCTTTCGTGAATTGGCTGCAGCTGGGTCACAGAATGATCAAGATGGTGGGAGTTTGGTTGTGGCAACGGCTCGTTGCCTTGGGATGACATCATACGCTTGACCATACTCGCAATCTTTCTTTGTCATCTCTTCCTCTTCAAGTAGGAGCCAATCAGTGATCCCTCTAATGGCTTGCAACAATGTTCGAAACATTTTTCCTGAGCATGCACATCATGTCTCTGCGCACGGAAACAGCCTAGTTCTCTACTTCCTTATCTGCTACATACGGGACTGCAGGTTTCAAGGGAGCAGCATAGAGATAGAAGGATCCAAGAAGGATCTTTCATTTCCCAAAGCTAACCGAAGATCCTTTCTATTCGATTCAGCCTTTGTCACAGAAGCATCATTTTTTAAGCGGTGCTTGGTTTTCATGACATAGCTTGGTTTTGCTTATTGCAGGTCTACTTTCAAGAAATTCTTAAAATTCTCTATCACCTCCTGTAGAATAAACCCAAGACTGAGCAAGTCAAAGGAAGAAAGATTGGTGTGAAAATTGGCTTTGCTGAGAAGGTGGAGAAAGAAACGAAGAGCACAATACCAGTCAAACCTGCGGCATCATCCCCTACCATAATGGATGTGGCACGATTTAAAGAATTGGCCAACGGCAGAGCAGTATGGATTGTATTACTCCGACAGCACTACGTGATCACGGCAGATGTGAGAGCCAACGCTCCTAATCCCATGCCCTTTCCCTCTGCGGCTTTCCGGGCCAGTTTTAACAGAAGAGACCTCAATAGCATCCTGCAGTGGATTTACAACTCATGGATTGGTGCTATGGCCTTTCTGAGCAAACACAGTGATCTTTGAAAGCCGAAAACTCGACAACTACAAGCACCCACGTCTGCGGATCAAATCATGTTGGGTAGATCTCTGCAAGAAAATTGAAAGTTTAACTCTGGAAAAAATGTCTTGATTCTCCTTAAATCTCACCTTCAGTCTCTTGACTACATCCTGAAGTCGATCAATTTCACTCTTTGCTTGTGTCACCTTCTCCTTCAGGTGGTGCCGTTTCTCTTCTTCTCGAGTTTCTATCGCCACAGTGATGCCTGTGATTCAAGATAACACCAGTGTGTCGATTTGATGAGATCAATGGGGACATGCAAGTGGAGAGTAATGCTTAGCAGTTTAGAGGAATCAAAGTTGTTTTCAGGAGAAATTCTGCCTGCAAGGCCATCCCCTTCAGGATCCTACTTGTGTTAACTTAAAATAATCATGAACCTTAATCTTGCTCATGTCTGCCAGCTGCTCTCTCCCTCCATTCCTCTCTCCCTCTCTCTCCCTTTCTCTCTCTCTCTCTCTCTCTCTCTCTCTCTCTCTCTTATGAAGCCTTCTTCACCCATACTCCTGTGCACGTTCAATGTAAACGGGGTTTACCCAGCTGAGAAAATAGAATGTAGAAAATTGATAATTAAAAAAAGAACTCTAGAACTTGATTTCAAAAATAGAAGCAACTGCTAAAGCAAATAACACTTGTCAGCGTACCGTTCAGAATACGAGTAACTCTCCAGAGACGGAGGAGGATGAGGAGCGCAATTCCCTCGGACGCTCGGTGGCCGCTAAAAGAAAAATGAAAAACGAAAGGAAGAGTTTTAATTGCAGACCTTCCGATCAGCAAGCCTGAACACAGTCCACAACAACAGCTTTGACTCCTTCCGTGGCCATTCCTTTTTTTTCTTTTGTCTTTTCTCAACAGAAAGCTCATTAACACCGAATGAAATAAAAGCAACTGAGCTACGCAAGGCAGATAATGAAATAACCCGACCATCTGCACACTGCACTTTTCAACTCTTAACCCCTGTGCTATGCACTCTGCACTTCTTCGCTAGCTGTTCGGTATTGGCACGTATGGACAACCAGAGTTAAAAAGAGGGAAATCACAGACAAGGAGGAATGGAAGTCCAGCATGAGGATAGATAAAATGATGAGTCATCTTGTCAATGGTCAACTCGAAATGGATGTGCATGATGAAGTAGAATACCAATAGGAGACCATTCTACCGTGACGAATGCAAGGTACTGCTATCTCAGATGCAGACACCGCTATCTGTTTACAATGTGCTAACTAGTGAAATGATCGGCTTGTTGAAAGATGACACTGTCCACGATCTTCAACCGTTTTCAACACAGCAATCACACAGCTGACATACCCTACAGCGACGTCCAGCGAAAAAGATATGATAACGACGATTGAATCAAACACCTGACAAGCAAAAGACGCAACAAAAAGAAACATGAATGTTTGATTTCCCGAATTAAATTCAAACATCTGGCTACAGGAAAATATCATTTCCTGGCTTTGAGGCATGCACTGAGATGACGATCAACAGGCATGGTTGGCTCACCTCCAGCTTATGGTGGAAGAAGGAGAAGCCGAGAGCTCCGAGCTTTATCAGCACCTAAAGAATTTGGGATTAGCAAAGATAAAAACCCTTAGCACTTCAAGCTAGGCTTACCACCCACAATCATCAGTGTCTTATTGGTCTCAGTTTTCACCGCCCCGTGGTCTCTGAGCTAGACAATCCTTAGAATTCGAACGTTCAGTTTGGTTGGTTTGTATTTTTCACGGCTGGTGGTAGTGTTTGGATTAAATTGTAGAATCCAGTTACCTCCAGAACGAAGAATGACAAGACGGTGATTCCAAGCTTGTGAAGCACGTCAGCTGGGTCGATGTCTGGGCTGGTACCCTCTGAAATTGTTAGAAAAGGAAAGAACAGACAAACAGACACAGTTTATGAGAGACAGAGACAGAGAGAGAGAGAGAGAGGACGGAAGGGGAAGGGGAAATTTAGAGGGGGATGAATGGAAAGACAGCTAAAAAAAAACAAAGAAACAAATGACATGCAGCAAAACGACTCGCGAGATCGGGTTGCCAATGATGTGGCCCAAACCCAGATGGCGAGACAAACATAGGATTCAAGGCAGCAACGTAATAAGCATGGTTACGGAAAACTGCCAAGTCTCTCCAAGTCAAACTGTGGACCTCTCCATTGTGGCCTTTTGCCTGAAGCCCAACGTATCAAACAATGTATCAAACTTTTGGCATGCTCTTATCCGTTTAATTCTCAATCTGCTTCTATGCACTAGCCCTGATGATGGATAATGCCAGGCATTAGGCTGAATTGACAATAAATAGCAGACACAGGTGAGCGGGGGCGAGAGAGAGAGAGAGAGAGAGAGAGAAAGAGAAAGAGAGCAGAGGAGAAGAGAGGACGAGGTAGAAGAAGAGTTGAGAGAGAGAGAGAGAGAGAGAGAGAGAGAGAGAGAGATGCCAGAGGAAACACAAAAGAAGATGGGCTGCCAAGAGACAAATACTTCTGGAAAGTGCAAAGTTTTTTCTGTATTTTTTGCCACTACAGTGCTACTATTTACAGGGAGTTCTTGTGTTAGCAACTTACCCTCAACGCATCGATTTTTTCCACCCTTGAAGAGGCACTTTTTCTTGTCCGGTTCAAAAAGACACATTCCAGGCTCCGAACCATGCCGCAATGCAGGACATTCTTTGTCGTTCAAGCACTCATGGTGAACTACGGGATAAGAATCAAGGAAAGGGGCAGTTTGGTTTCTGTACAAAAGTACCTAGCATTCAACTCTTAGCATTTTCAAGCAAGAAGCAAAGTTTGGTTTTGTGCTGTCAACGGACTAAGAAAAAAAGCATCGCTTTCTTTCTGAAAAAAAAAAAAAAAGCTTTGACACAAGATCAGAGTGACTGTGTACTTCTAAAGCCCTTCCAGAAGAGAGCTCACGAGAGGCACACCAAGTTTATAAGCTGAGAACATTTGCTTGCAGGAAGCTTCATGCCAACCGTACGAAGGGAAAAGAAGGCATAGCCTTCGAATTGGAAGGATACAGAAGAAGGAAGGAAGGTCTCACCATGAGCCGAGAAATTTGGATAGTATTTCCTGCTCCTCGTGAGTCTTAAGCTAAAACATTCACCATGCACCTAGTTGGCTGATCAACTTCTTCCTCTATCCTATGCACGCTTTTACTACCACCCTGGAAAAATACCGAAACATTCGGTTATTCATGTTCATATCCTGCAATTTCGATTAGTCGAGTGTGACTTCTCAACAACTGGCTCGGGGTGTACACACACGTGAAGCGTCAAGTTGTTGTTTCGAAAATTTGCGTAGAAATCATGACTCGATTCATCGATACCACATGATGTGAACAGTTTGCAGATTTTCACGAATAACCTAATGTTTCGTTTTCTTTCTTGGCCAGGGTGGGACAAGTGATTTGGTGCGGCTGGTTTCAGTTGTGGCCTGAAAGAACCTGGGAGCTACAGCAAAGTTCTATTGAGTCCCTTCCTCCCACCATGCAACCACTGCCTTGTCGGAAGGAGGTCAAATGAGCGAAGTCAGTGAAATTTTGAGCTAAAGATAGCAGAAACAGGTTCGTGATAATTTAAATCGATTACTGGCCGCTGAGCAATTGCGACTTACTGACGACTTCGAGGTCGACGACGAGCTCTGCCATGACGACGAAAATATCGAGGAGAATCATGCAGACAATGAAGATGTGGAAGTTGTGGTTCTTGGTCAAGAACGCTGCCAAGTGAGCACGTGACTTGAAGCTGCAATGACAGACACGAGTGCACATGACGTCATCCGGGAAATCTCGAGGGGAAACCCCTTCCACGGCTGTGGTATATGTGTACATAACATCATTCCCAAACCGAATACTCTCAGAAGTGCATGTTGAATGCACAGCTAGTATAGACTCTATGACAAGGAAAACAATGTTCTGCATTTTGAATATAGATGTCCCATCATCCATTAGTCTAGAAAAAAATATACGTCACAGAGGCTGTGATCCAAATGCAAGGGTTGGAAGGGGATATGTGGAAACAGTGTTTGCAGCAAAGAGCCAAGAAGTAGGGGAAGAGCCTTACAGTGATAGCAGGTGGCACTGTGCAGCTGTGTGTTTGTGATTGGTTTAAACTAATAAGCTAGTCTCCACCTTTGTGGCGCACTGTGCACGTTGCTCACTAAACAGGAACCTCTCAGGAACTGCATGGATATTACTTTCTGGGTACTGCCTTCCTGACACAAAGTGTCAGTCACCTACCACTCTCGGAAAGTTGGAACGACGGGTTGGAGGTGGACGACTTCTTCGGCAAAGTCAAGGTGGCTATGTGTCGGCGCTGACCTGCCACCTGAACGAAATCCCCGTCCTCCTCCGTCATCGCCACCTCCAAGAGGAATGACCACCGGCGAGGGGTCTCTGTCAGCACACAACGTGAGGGAGAAAAGCTACAGTTTGCAACAGTGAAATTCAGACTGAACTTCGCACTACAGTGACTGAAAACGGAGTTGATTTGTGGAACACAAAGGAAAATACTCAGATGATTAGGGTGAAAGGTCAGGCACCTGTTTCCCTCCCACTGTCCGGCACAATGTGCAGCCTTTGTCCCAGCAAGAGAATTATCCGACCTTTCGCACTTGAGCACATTCTTCAGGAAGAAGACGTTTACGCCCCCGTTTTTTTTTTTGCTCAGCACTTTAGTTAGCTCATACTTTCGCTTTCTTTCACTCATCATTTTGCTTTCTTTTACTCATCATTTCGCGTGGCGCTTCCCACGTGGATATCCACAGCGGAACGTTTGTTAGGTTTAACAGTTGGACAGAGGAAAGGTCGGACCACAACACAACATTTTGAGTACCAGCCTCACTGCGGCGTAGCCTTTATGCAATAGATCAGCACGCAGCGTGGACGTACATCAGCTGGACGACTCGTAGATAGTCCAGTGCACGACCGCCAACAACAACACAACAACTTGATTTTCCCTGGCTGCTGGCGGATGTCTTGCTTCAATTTGTCAACATGCATGATCCCGAGCATGCGCTAAACCTCTCCCCGCCTTGCATTTTATTTTTCATTTCTCTTGACTCCCTCTTGACAAGCTGTGAACACCGTAATCACATTTCTACTTCTCGTTGAACGTTCAAGCTTTTCAGGGGCGCCAAGCAATCCTGCACCAACCAGCCAACCCAAGCCCGTCATCGGCGACAAGATAAAAAAAATAGTTACTTCATCCTTCCTTCAACAACGTCGCTTACCCAGTGGGCCGACGGCGGTTGCTCTTTGTGCGCGAACGCACAAAATTGGGAGTATTTTCGTCATTACGACTTGTGGGGAAAGAAACGCCCTTCGACGTCAGCCTCGAGCGAGAGTCTGAGTCAGCGAGGTCCCGATCATGGTCGTTCGAGCCGAACTTTCCGCGAATGGTCGACTTCAAAGTAGACAAAGCGCTCCCGCCACTTTTCGTCTCCCCCTTGTTGTCGTCTCTCCACTCCTTCGCCACCACGGCATCGCTACGCTCCCTCGACGGACTCCTCCGCTCCTTCGGCTCCCTTCGCTCCCGCGATGCGTTCCGGTTCCGCCGAACCTCGGTCGACCGGCTCAGCCGCGAAGATTTCCTGTCGTCACCCCGATCCGTTGACCGTCCGGGAGAGCCGCTCCTGTCCCTCCTCGTCAAGCCACTTGCCTTCCATTCAGAGGTTGAAGCGCTTTTTGAAGGAGAAGCACTTGGGATATTCTCCGCGGTCTTCAGCCGTTCTCCGTGTCGTGTGCTCTTCAGAGTCACTCCCGGCCATCGACTGCCCTCGTGTGACGTTTCATCCTTCCCTCCGACGTTTGTGCTCCTTCCTCCTCGTGCAGTATCCGAAGTTGTGAAGTTCTCCACCCGGCTGGGGCTTGTCGATCGCAATCCGGTACGTGTGTTGAAATCACGGGACGGACTGGCCGAGCGGAGAGCCCTGTTCTTCTGGTTCAAGTCTCGATCGCGGTTCGGACTTTCGTCCCGATTCCGATCGATCTTGATCGTGGTTGTGAAGTTTCCTGCCGGGCTTGTGCTGCGAAGACCAGTTGTCGCGTTCCAATTTCGACTTGGGCTTGTGCTACGTGTGGTTGCGGCTGTATGGCCCGTTGAGAAGTCTCGCGTTGCGCTCGGACTGCGCGTGCGCAAATCGTTCCCGGTCGACAGGTCTCGACCTGGACTCACGCTCCTGCTCCTCACACCGGATGATCCCTGCCAGCCCTGGGTTGAGGTCGAGGTCGGACTACGACTCGACGTCGTGTCCAAGTTGCGGAAACGCGACGGACTAGTACTCCGTAGAGCCGGTCTCTCGAAGCGACCCCGAGACTGGCTACTCACCGGGCTTGGGCTTCTCTGTCGGCGCTCCGTCGCTCTGCTAGCACTCGAGTCGGGCGTGCGCGATCGCCAGCCCGTACTGGTCGTGGACACTGCGCTGGGACTAGTGCTACGCGACGTTCCGTTGAAACGATTCACGCTGGGCGTGTTGGTCGAGTAGTTGGTGTTGTTCACCCACCGACTGCTCGGACTGGTGCTCCGCAGCCCAGACGCACCGCTGGGGTTTGATCCTCCAGTATCCGTGCCCCAGACCCGTGTCCTTGATGGGCTAGTGCTTCGCACGCCAGACGCCAGAGACGTCGGGGCATTGCGATCGACGCCCGTGCGAGCGTTGAGGCCCGTGCTTGTCGAAACTCGAGAGCTTGGACTGGTGCTGCGCCCAACACCGCCAGCCAAGCTTCCGGCCCCCGTGCGGTTGCTCCAGTTCCGAGCGGGACTAGTGCTTCTAGCCGTACTGAACGCTGCGCTAGAAGCACTGTTCGTTGCGGATCGATCCGGCGAGAACATGGTCACCTGATAGGAAAATCAGTCAACTCTCAGCGAAACTTGGGAGAGAGAAGGAGAGAGAGAGAGAGAAGAGGAAAGAGAGAAAAAAATTATTTTGCTCTTGCGAAGCTTTGGCCGAGAATGATCTCGGAGTGTTCGAGGCTGGCTTTCATAGGGCAGCGCGATGGCCGGGCACAGTGAGTAAGTCGAGATACGCTTTGTGCATTGTGTCTGTGTGCAGAGGGATGAGAGAAGCTCATGAATAGAGGGAGGAGAGCAGCTGAAGAATAGAGGGAGGCGGAAACACTCAGGGTGCGGCCGACGTAGCGCGCCATATCGCAGCATGCAGACACGCCTTAGAGGCAACGAGTCTTAGCACATGACGAATGACGTGGGTACATATGACCGTAAAACCCCATACGTCGCGACCCCTTCCCGACCGACAAGCCGTGGCCAGAACGCCGTAATCATGGTAATGACGAGGAAACGTAAGCCTGCTTTTCAGGAGGGAATGTCCGTGTATAGAAAATGACCAAAACACTGCAAAAGGTCAACTGCAGTGCTCTGCCGAATGGGAGATCTGGTGCGCTGCCATTCAAGTAGAGCGTGAATGCAGTGGGCACTCTCGAGATCTGTTGGTTTGCCAGAACTCGTAGCGACCGGTAGATCTAACGGACCGGAGTGCGTGCACGTAGTGTCCAAGGCTCACTCTCAGATCATAGATCTATAGCTACCGGCTGCGTCGTGTCACGGCACTCCGGCTGGGCGTGTGAGGGCAGCCCCGCCTATGCGAAGCGCGTTTGCCGTATGTCTGCACTTGGCCGGTCAACGAACCAACGGGACCTCGAGATCCGCTGAACTCGTGAAGACCTAAGTCCACTGGCGAAACGCTGTCCTGAGCCTTTCTGCTGCAGCGTATATTGGTCTGTTCCATCCGCGCAAAATGGCCCTCAGGTCAGTTAAACGGAAGCTGTCATGGCCGGACCCTGCGCGCGTGCATCACGTGTACATGTGCATCACTGCCAGAGATGTCGTTCAGACTATACGCTCCACTCCAGCATAGCGGTCCGCCTTTGAGCCAGACCGCGGAGTTTTCAGTGCACTTCAGTGCCTTGCAGGTTTGGCGGGGGTCGACAGCTAGTGCCAAGACTTTTCCTTCCATCAGTTAGTTCGCTGAAGCTTTTGCCCCGACGTCCGGATAATTGTTGGAACAGAACGATGTTACCAGTACCTCAGTCAACGTCCCCGGCCATAGATGACAGTCATCGTTCACTTAGCCTACACAAGCCTTCATTCTACGTGCATCTGTGCACCCAATACAGCGGTAGGTTTTTCATGATATGGAATTGTTTTTCTTGTTTGTGGTTCTTTTCTTGCGGGCATTGTTCACTAAGCTTCCACAAAACTTCATTCTAAGTGCATCCGTGCACAAAGAAAAAGACGAAAAGAAAAGGGAAAAAGAAGCAGCTTTTCGAATTCATGACATGGAATTGGACGTCCTTTTACTCTTCATGATCATACGAAAACATGTGAATTTGAACAGTCGCGTGGCACGGCTAGTCAAAGCTTTCCTTTAGTAAGCAGCTGTCTATGGAGTGTTCTGCATTTCCATTGACCTAACTCGAATGCTCAACATTTCACTCTTGTGCCATTTGGCAGTAGTGCTCCAATTGTGGCTGCAAAAGTCTAATGGAAGAGACAGTGCGTGTGCGTGCATGTGTGTATGCGTGTCAATAATCGATGCAAAACGCGGTTGGATGAGAAGGAAAGGTGAAATGCGGCTCCATTGTCAGTGAGCAAAAGTTACTAGAGCAGCAGAAGATATGAGAGAGAGAGAGGGGGGGGGGGAGGGGGAGGGGTTAAGAAAAGAACCTAGCACTCTGCAAAAAAAAGTGCCTTTGAGCAGGAGCACCTCATGGACTCGCGGAGGTGTTTTCAAAGTACGCTCCAATTAGGAAAGTTTGAGGTGCTTTCCCCAATCATGTGGAGAAAAAAATTCAGGTCACTGAAAAGCAGTAGCTAGTAGTTGGGAGAGGTGTTTTCCTGACCAGGCCGCTGATGGAGAGAAAAAACGCATGCGCATCGCTCAAAGTTAAAAAGGTAGATAAGTTGAAAGCAATGGGTGTTTTCCTGACTTTGCTGCCAGTTGGGAAAAGAAAACACCATTTATTCACGGTTGCATCCTCGTCAAGTGTTCTTGTTCCAGTGCACGTGTGTGTGTGTGTGTGAGAGAGAGAGAGAGAGAGAGAGAGAGAGAGAGCGAGAGAGCGTGCGGACAGATAGAGGGAGTGAGTGAGAGAGAAGGGATACAGACAGACAGACAGAGAAAGTAAATATTACTGATATCAAATACGTTTGTCTTTACGCTTTCTTGAGGGCCACAGAGCGGATTAGAACCTGCGACGAAATGGCGCCAAGCCGAACGGAGATGCCTATGTCAAAAAAAAGTGTTTATGGTTCAATTTCCTCCAGGAGAATTTCACTTCCACTTCATCGCCGGGCACTGATAATTCGCGGCGAGCTAACTGAACTAACGAGACCCGCGCGAACCTTGTCATCCGAGTGTAGATCTATTTTTGAATTCAGGGAGTGCCAGTTTAACAACAAACAATCCGTACAAATGAGGCTACCATACAGGAGCCGAAACGTTGAGCTCCTCAATACTCATTAGAGACCGCTTGGTTTAGGTAGACGAAGTAAAAGCGATTTTTCTACAGTTGTGTGTTCCTGTCTATCCGCGCATTTAAATTAGGTAAGCTTGTTCTTTTGTCATTGGTTGAATGTCATTCGTTTTGACGTCACGGTGAGAGGCCTCCGGCGTCAACAACAGTATTCGGTGAAGTGACACTTCCCGCAGGGCAATAAAACTTATTCCAAATCGTAGGCGTTTCACTTGTTGCAGACATTGTTCATGTTGTTTTGTACGCGGTGCGAGTCATGTCATGTCCATGTGCAGCTGTGATCATGAACTCAATACTCATTGATCTTGCATATTTCGAGATAACTTCTCTGAACGCTATTAAAAAACTAAAACCTGAAAAGACGCGACATCAAATCTCCCCTTTCTCTCCTTTCTACCTCCTTTCTGCTCAATCTGAAGGGGCGATGGGGAGGGCCTTGTAAAAATTCCGCTCCGAACAGTCCTGTCTTGCGATTATCAGCAAAACTAAATCCTGCTTCCGTCCTTTACCATAAATGGGCACAAACGTTACAGCCGTGGCAAGAAAAAACTGTATCGTCAGCCTGAGTCTCAGCTTGACCCAATGAGATGCGCGACAATATGGTAACTCTTGGTGACCGGTAAGGCCCCTGATACATCTGCATGTAAAGGTACAGGTGACGGGCTGACATTATCAGATTAATATTGGGAATCTGTACGCATGTTACAAGTGATAGCGCTCTAACACCATGAACACGGGGAGCGGAAAAGGCAGATTACACGAGGTCCTGCCCCGCCAGCTGTACTGGTCAATCGGCTTTCATCAAAATAGCGACCATGATATTATCTGTGGTCAAAGATGGGTTTCTGCGGTCCGATCAGCCTTGCGGTGCGTCAGGACATGTTAGGGCAACTGGCAGAAACGGACACACAAAGACCAGGGGGAAAACCACCACTTTGCAGATTAGCACTGACCTGTCATTTACCTACGCTTGAACTCACCGCTAACGAGGGAAGCCTACTTCAAGCAGAGGAGATACATGAAAAAAGGAGATGTTGACAACACGGGAAAATTGAAAAGGAAGTGCCGAGGCCTCGACGTTCAGTATGGCAGGGATCTGATGGAAAAACGCACTTTCGGATATCACTCCACATGGGATATCTAAATAAAGTTGTAAAGATAGACGCGGCAGCGATCACGGTGTGAACACAACGATGTGGCTTCAGTTCTTCATCGGATAAACGCCTTTGAGCACCCCCAAAAAACACTGCCTCGAATTTCAGTATGGCAGGGGTCTGATGGAAAACCACACTTACGGATATCACCCCAGTTGGGAGATCTAAATCAAATCGTAAAAATAGACGGCAACGATCAGGGTGTGAGTACAAAGATGTGGCTTCAGTTCTTCGTCTCATGGATGCCTTTGAGCGCGAAAAACAAACACTGTTTTCCTTCTTCCTTCAATCTTTTTTTGCTGTTTTGATGCCTGCAAAAATAGACGTGACCGGTTGGGTGACCAAGACATTCACAGCGGGTGCTGGTGTCTGAAAGGTCTGATAGAGTCTAGGCCGCGCTGTACATGTAGGTGTCAGCCAAAGACAAGAGTGTTGGCTGAATGGTTTCCCTGACGCAATTCCCGGTATGTAGCATGGAGGACAGGTCGAAACAGGATGAAACTTTGACGCCTCTGGGCCGTTTGCTAGTCAGGTCTGCCATTTCGTCAACTGGCACTTAAACCGAGGACCAATCGATCTTTGCGGCACGATTAAGGAAAGGCCTGGGCACTCTACTGTAAGCATCCCTTTTGGTTGTTGGCCCGTAGCCCGGGAACTCCTAGAAATGTGCGTAAGACCAGGCCGTCCGGTGGCTGGCGTGAGCCTGCCTACGACTTCGCGCCTTTTCCCCCCTTCTACTACGAATTACACACTTCAGCGAAGTGGACCATTAGATCTTCATGGTAAAGGAGCTGCTAGCTGAACCGCTCCCGACAGATGTTTGCTGCCAAAATTCCGGAAACTAAGTAGAGCTGATTGGCTTGATCTTCCCTTGCCTGTTCGTTTTGACCGTTGGAACACACCGAAGTCCATCCTTCTTCAGTCTCCAACACCTTTCAGAGAATCTTTCAACACGCTGAAAGAATTGGACTTGTATGTTTAGAAGGGAAGCAGCTGCGGACGGCTTCCAAACACTGGAAACGTGCACTTTACGGGGGCAACCAAAGTGTTTGCCCATGAGGTCTCGTTTGCCTTTGAGAACGGAGGAGCCGAGGTCACCGAGGGCCCCTTCCCATTTTTCCAGCGTGGCAGCCGTCACCGTTTGGTGCAACAATTGAGAGTTTTCAGCCGGTTCCTAAATTGCACGAGGCGGCTACTTAGAACACCCTGCCGAACCATGTCCTGCGGAGTCGAAGACAGCGCCCCGTCGCATGCTGAGTCGAGGGACCCGGCCTACCTTTTGGTTTTCAGATGGTAGGCGAGCGACGTCGCCCTGAGTTTGGCCTTTGTCAGTGAGTTGGCCAGGCATCACGGCGCCGTCCGCATGGCTACAACCGGTGATGCAATGCGTTCGACGCGCCATGATCAGTGGCAATCGCCAAAGTGCAATGATTTCTTTATGTTCACGGCGCCGGCATTTCGCCTGAAAGAACGCTCGCACCGGCCGATTCCCTTTGTCCGTTAGTGAAGTGTCTAGCCCCGGACCCGATCCAGGGCAAAGCTCCTCTCCCGCTGCGCAGCCAAGCTGGCTCCTTTCTCTCTCTTTCCGAAAGGCGCTGTCCCCTTCCCACGCTGGGGCTGACTAAACTTAGCCTACTTGACAGAGATGAGGCGACCATTTTGAATATGAACTCCTTGAGGCTCTGGCAAATCTTCGGATCAGTGCGCCATGGCTGATATTGTCTCAAGTATAGGGGGAACCGCTGGGCGTATATCCACTGTAGGGTGTGCTGAGTGCTTCTAAGGGTACCGAAGGAGCGCACCCTCGACCATGATCCGGGAGGATTAAGGAGAGTCAAAATATTGAAGAGACTGTGTGGCAAGAATGTGACAGATTGCTGCAACTCTTGGTCAAGTTGCCATTTCGAGTGCAACATTTTTCCGAGCAGCTGCTGAAGACCAAGGCGGCAGACTCTCGGCCACAGCCTAATACAATTTTGTCGTCTTTCACCGAGAGTCAGCAGTGACAAGATTGCTCTATCACGAACCCGAGCTCAGTGTTTCCGTGGCCAAGTCTCGGTACTAGCTGTGCACGTGGCAATGTGCTTTGCTGGGGACTGGGGACTGCAAGTTAGTTTCCACAATGCTCTTTGTTCGACCGCTACGCCGGTAGTGGCTGGTTGAAGCGCGATGTTGTCGTGAAAGGCTCGCGAAAGTCTGCTTTTCTGAAGGGCGGTACCTACGCAGCAAGAAAATGCTGGTACCTTGCAAGGCTGAAGAGAGGGAGGGTCTTTACCATCGAGGCGCAGCCCCCAAGGCCAAAAACCAGCTCAACACGAAACAAAGAACGAAGCACGGCCAAATCCACTTGACGTCGGTGCGTGGGTCGCCCAACTGATTAGGCGAGGGTCCGGTCGCGTGTCATCGGGCGACGGGCGGCTCTTCACGTGCACCGTGTCACGATCAGCCGCAACCGGAGGAACATGAGGAAGGGGACCGCGGGGAGTTTCATACTAGGATGCATGCTTGCTCCGGTCGGCCGCAGCAATAAAAGTCACGGCCGGGCGCTCGTCCTCAACAAAACAGATCGAATAAGATCTCGGACGGTCTCTTGATCTCCAAGAAACAGACAGACTTACGGGTGATTTTGATTTTCAAACCGACGCCATGGTTCTCGATTCTGCCTGCTCAGCTCGCCTTGAGCAAGACTTCGTTCCACCGCCATCGTGCGCTACTGAACCGACGGTGATGTCCACCGACGACGAGCGCGCTCAGCCGCGCCCCGCACTCAGTCAGGAGCAGCGGAGACGAAGCTCTGTGAATGTGACCTCGCTCGGCCTCCGCCAGTTCCTGGTAAGCAGAACTACTTCCAACCATTATACTCAGCTCTCGCTCCACCCGAAAAAGAGAACAAAACTTTAAATTCCATCTTCACCTGACATTGCCCTGTATCAAAAGTACAGTTTTCTCATGTGCTCTTCGGTTTCGGCTTCATTTCTGTTTCAGGATAGCGTGGCTGGCCCACACACCCCTCGAAGCTCCCTGAGTCTTGGGAGAAGAACGTCCGTCGGTCTGATCGGTCTGCGCGTCGTGGACACGACACCCCCTCCATCTTCGCCGGACAGTGCCATCTGGGAAGACTCGGACTGCTGGAGCAGCCAGGAGAGCGACGTCGACCACTTTCGCTCGCAGCTCACCAGCGAGGAGCGCTGTCGGAGAATACGACACACGCGCCACGGCCGAAAACACCGACAGGAGCGGCGACAAACGGGGAAACGCCGATCGTTCTGTGCCGACGTCGACGGAAAGACGGACCCCCGACGAAGGTTCGGTGCCTTCGCGTCCGGCAGCGGCGCCATTGTGCGTAGACGGTCGTCCTTGCTTGTCCACTTCCTGTGCTGGCTTGCGCGCCAGACCCACACGTGGTTGTAACAATTGATGAAACATCAAGTTGAAATATTTTAGCATCGAACGTTTCCCGGTGTATTTGACACTTGACTCAGTTGGTTACAATCCACTCAGTATCAATGATGTTGCTTTGTTCTTGCGTCTACTTTCCTCGCCACTCCATTGCTGGACTCAAGCTGTATGCTGTACACGCTCTGTTCTCCGCTTTATCGTTGCCGCGACCAAGCGGTCCTACGCATGGTCACGTCCTTGACAATGTGTCCTGAATTACTCTTTTTTTTTTTTTTTTTTTTTTTATATTGGCGCTATTACTGAAATTTGAGAACAGAAATATTGCAATTCTAGCCGTACGGCTGTTCCCTTTTTGGCTTGTGAAAGGTTTGGGACGCAGGTCTACGGCGAAGGTCGGGATAGGGACTCTGCGCTGGCTTCTTTCTTTTTGTCTTTGGGAGAAAGAAGTAGCCCCGTTGGCCGTGGTGCTTGTGTAATAACCGGAAGACTCAAGGGCCAATTCCTAGTACTTCTCTGGCTACCCCAAACAGTGGATCAGGCTCTTAACAACATGCCGCAACTGACGGTCAAGAAGACCACAACATGCGCCTCAGCGTTCAGGTGTCCACTCTGGATTCCATAGCCGAGTAGGCACGTGCCTTCTGGCGACTTCATGCTCGATTCAGGAACGATTCAGTACTGCACCGCGGCTAAAACGCGGTCTTCAAGAGATTTCCACTTCGTCTCCTTGGCACCGAGCGTAGGCTTGTGTTTTTTCCCGGAACAGGAAGAAACAACCGTATCCTTCTGTAACTGTTTGCCACGGTCTGTTTGTTTTTAGTGTCATACCCTGTTTGCCAATCGTTCGATTACCTGAGCGTGGAGAGAGTCAGAAGAATGACGTGTGGCTATTTAAATTTCGAAACAAACTGTAGCTTAAAGCTGATTCATCAAGTTTTCGTGAAAGGTATTGACTGAGCCACTCGCGACCCTTCTTTTTCTATCACCGTAAAATTGAACTGTGGACCTCTTCACTGTAAAAACGGGAAGCGTGTCCTTTCCGAGAGTTTTCATTCTCTTTCCTTCGGTCGCGGCAATCTTTCGCTGAAGTTAGGCTAACCTCGTTTCTTTCCAGCCTCCTCTTCTTGTGACAAGTAAATCTCCTAGCTCATCACGCACTTCTACTAACTGTTGGGCCATTTTCCGACAATACAAGCATTTGGCCTGAAAACAGGCCAGGCCAACCTGCCCCAAAAGTCGCCCATTACCTATCATGAATCGCACGACTGATGATCAGGAAGACTTACAGCCTATCCGATTGGTCAATCCTGTCGACTTTGGGTGGTTTTCAACGTTCTCTTCTTGTAATTGTGCTTGTTCCTCGTCAATCACGGGCTGTGGTCGAGAGCTGCGCGCAGTGTACTCGAATTTGGGACGGGCCCAAGTTTACAAACCGCAATTCCTTGTTTGAAGTGAAAGAAAAAGGTTTTGCGTACGCTTCGCCCCCACCTGGCAAGAAAGTAATATGACCCTGAGTTGTTCGGGGCATAATTAATGTCGTTAATGAGGAAGACGAACCAATCCAAGACCGCGCACAACTGGTATCATGTGTTATCCTTGTGCTGACTCACCAACAAGTACCTCCCACGCATGCGATCTCGTTTCTGCCGATGTGGCAACCGCTGTCGTATACTCTGTACGTTGTCCGTGTCCCATGATCAAGTTACTCCTCCCACGCTCTGGTATTTTCCTGAATTCAGCGAGTGATGGACGATCACGTTAATTTGTTTGCTATCATCAGCGTCTGCTGGTCTGGTCAACGACCGAGCAATTGTGGTTGTAGGTATGCGCACATACTAGTACATGCACATGCAATGACTCTGTGCGCCTTTCTGCGTATACCGGCAAAGTACCACTGTAAATTTACCGTCATGACCTGTACTGTCGAGATGTTCTCCGAAGTCTCAGGCCTCTTTCTTCCTCAGGCAAAGTTCCTCATATCGCCATGAATTCAAACATTTTATTTGAGCTTGAGAATATCAATAACTTGACTTCCTCATATCCTCTTTCCCCAGATCTGTCTGTCTGTCTTTCTGTTTGCCTGTCGGTCGGTCGGTGGTCTGTCTGTCTGTCTTTCTGTCTGTCTGTCTGTCTGTCTGTCTGTCTGTCTGTCTGTCTGTCTGCCTGTCTGTCTGTCTGTCTGTCTGTCTGT
>JAOWAR010139857.1:0-11768 GCA_028571005.1 Clathrina lutea | reverse complement strand
GTTGTTCACTGTTGTCGCCTCTTCCACTCTGTTTTTGCCATAGTGATTTTCATTAGTCTGGAGTGCACGCTGGAAGAGCTTTTTTGCTTGCTCATAGTCTCCCATATTCCACAGCACATTGGCAAGGTTGTTCAGTGTTATCGCGACTTGCACATGGTTTTTGCCATAGTGATTTTCATACATCTGGAGTGCACGCTGGGAAAGCTTCTTTGCTTTCTCATAGTCTCCCAGATTATCCAGCACATTGGCAAGATCGTTCAGTGTTATCGCGACTTGCACATGGTTTTTGCCATAGTGATTTTCAACAATCTGGAGTGCACGGTGGAAGAGCTTCTTTGCTTGCTCATAGTCTCCCATACTCCTCAGCACATTGGCAAGGTTGTTCAGTGTTGTCGCGACTTGCACATGTTTTTTGCCATAGTGACTTTCATAAATCTGGAGTCCACGCTGGACGAGTTTCTTTGCTTGCTCATAGTCTCCCATACTTGTAAGCACATTGGCAAGGTTGTTCAGTGTTGTTGCGACGTCCACATGGTTTTTGTCATAGTGATATTCATAACTCTTGAGTGCATGGTGGTAGAGCTCCTTTGCTTGCTCATAGTCTCCCATCTTCGTCAGCACAATGGCAAGGTTGTTCAGTGTTGTCGCGACTTGCACATGGTTTTTGTCATAGTGATTTTTATAAATCTGGAGTGCACGCTGGAAGAGCTCCTCTGCTTGCTCATAGTCTCCCATATTCCTCAGCACATTGGCAAGATTGTTCAGTGTTGTCGCGACTCGGGCATGGTTTTTGCCATAGTGATTTTCATAAATCTGTAGTGCACCCTGGAAGAGCTCCTTTGCTTGCTCATAGTCTCCCAACTGTTCAACGATTCTTCCTAGGGAGTCCATTACACTGAAAATTTCTACACTGTCCTTTCCATAAAGCTCTGTACCAATTGTCATTGCCGCCCTGAGGTGTTGTACTGCGAGTCTAGGATTGGTCTGGAAGTTTTCAGCATGATTTGCATGAAAGTCTCCAAGTGATCCAAGTAGTCTGAAATGACTACTGTGGATGCTGTGGTCTTTTACTGACAGAACTATGGTATTGTCCTTTCGGATGACATCATTAATCCAAGCCTGCATGACGGCTTGATGAGCACATGCTGCTGTGTCAACTCGCAGCCATTTAGATTGTGTGTTCTCGTGTGGTGTTGCATTCTGCAGGCTTTCACCGTCCTGCAGTGCTGTGTACACCTTCTCTGCCACTCGCAGCTGTATTGAAGAGGAACCATCCATCTCCCCACTAGTGGAGGAGAGAAGGTGAAGGAGAGAGCTTTGCTTCAGTGGATGCATAAACACATGGGACTTCTTCAGGTCAATGTGAAGAAGTCCATGGCGTTCAAGCTCTTGGACAGACCCGCCACCAGCGAAATACATCTCAGCATCATCCAGTTTACTGAGAAGCGCAAGCGGCATCGTAGGACAGGCCAAACTTGCAATGACATATGCAAGGTCACCCACATCTGGCGTGTGCTGGACAAGGTTGAGCGCCAAGTGAACCATTCCAGACACAGCTAGGGCGTGCTTCGAGCTTTTCTCTTCCAAACTTTTTGCAGTACCTGGTCCAGTGCCGAGCAGCAATTGTTTTGTCCCATAATGATCGATGAAGTCTTCTAGAGGCATGATACTGTTTGCCAAAACCTGACCAGCCATGTCCACGGCAAGAGGAAGGTTAAAGAGTTGCTTCTCTAGGAAGGATCTAACCTGCATAAGGATGTCCTGTGCTTTTGTCAGAGAGAGGTCTGAACCACCGAGGAAGTCACCGCAGGGCTTCTCTGCAGAGGATGGCTTTTGTGGCTTGCTCAAAGTTGGCTCTTCTTTCGGGTTAGACTGTTCAGCAGATTCTCTATTTGCTGCCTTTTTTAATTTTTTCTTCTTGGGCTGCAGCAGGTCAATCCATTCAATAGCATTCTCCATGTCCGGCCAATTGTTTGCTACGCCTTTTGCCTTCTTACCTCCTCTTCGAGCATTCACTAAAGCCTTCAATGATTCTTCTGTCTTCAGCGGCTCAAGGCTAAGGACCAGTGAAAATCTCTCACTTTGCTCTTCTCGGTGAAGACTTGTAATAATCACCGAGTGGTGACAGAAAGGCAGCACATGTAACTGTTCCCTGAAACGGAGGTCATCCATAACGACAAGAAGTCCATCATCTGTTGTCAGCAGGTACTCCTCCAGCCACCTCTCCATGTCAGCCTTGCGCTCATCAGCCGACAAGCTAAGGTCAACCTTGTAGCCAATTGACAAAGCAAACTGTAGCAGGCTGCTGTCAAGGGTGCTTTGAGTTGTGCAGCGAATAAAGTGCTGGACAGGAAAACGTGCGCGCAGATGGTACGCTGCCTCTGCTGCCAATGTTGACTTGCCCATGCCGGAGTCTCCTCGAATCAGCACTGTCTTCGGCTGACCATCCAAAAAGGCAACAATCTGCTCCATTTCCTTGTCTCTTCCAACCACCTCAACTTGCGGTTGGCTTATCCAATGTGTTCTGGCAGTCGCGTTCTCCCTGGCTCCATCCTGAGCCACTGATGGTGACCCGCCTAACTTTCCATCACTGCTGTGACATGAAGGCTTCGCGCAGCACTTGACAGTCAGCTGGTTTGCCCAATTTTTCCTTTTCGTCAGACAGAGCATCCTGTCCACCTCCTTCTTCTCCTCAACTAAATACAATGGCAAACTGAGACTCTCCAATCCACCAGATCCATCCAGATCCTCCAGCAGCTTCTTGTACTTGTCCCAAAATGAGCTCATCACCTCTGATGTACTCATCATTTTTTCAGTTGCGTGAAAGAGGCGGTTTCGGAACTTTTTCATAGGCCACTGGTAGACTTTCTGAAACTTTCCTCGATCGTTTCGCCATTGAAGGCATCGCTCTGCAATAAAGCTCAACAGACCGTCGACCTCAATCTTCTTGCCCTTCTCTTCTGCGGCTTGCAAAGCTGTGGCGTCAAGCTGCACGCAGCACTGCCTCAGTGCTCTTTCAACGTGATGATACGCCGTAAGGATGATTCCAGTTCGTATTACCTCTGGGTGAAAGCTACCCGGCTTCCCGCCCTCTTGTAATGCGGTCATGCTGAGTGATCCCATCCTTTCCTTCACAGTGACGCTTTCCTTATCACAGCCGACATGCTCAAGGACGTGGCAAAGTGACGCCATCGCCGATACAATGTTGTTGATCGGTGGCGGCTCGCCGTGGCTAATCCACGTTCTCAGCATCAGAGCTTTACTCACGTTATCGTGAAAGACGAGCTCCTCCGATGCTGCACCGTCCGCGTGAGCCTCTTTCGAGCGAAGTCTTTTTGAAGCGGCCAACTCCAGAATGGACAGGACGTCGTGCAGATCCCATAACTCCTTCACTCCCTTTTCAGCTTTGGCAGGGTCCACTCGCCCGTCCCCATCTGTCAGGTTTTCTTGCGTCCTTTTCATCAAGGCGCTCACAGCGTTCTCAATCCATGCATCTCCGCACGTCCTCTCTGCATATCGCTTGCTTGCATCGTTGAAGGCCTTCGCCACTGACAGAAAGGAAAATATCGCTGTGGCCTCGGACAGACGCTGATCGTTTAGACAAAGTTTTTCCGAAGCCATCTCCAACATACCTTCTCGGAACTCACAACACGCACAAGGTGCTCTCCAAGGCGGCCGCCCCTGTGCGTCGCAAGATGGCAATTGGCCTCCGCGGCTCCGTGGTGCCATGGACTCGTTGCATGTACATGTGATCGATCGATTGCAAGGGACGATCATCACGTGAAACCCGCGTGCTGGCAGATCCATGACGTTGCGCTAAACACATGAGCAGCTACGTGCCCGAGGATGGCCAAGGCCTAAGCCTAAAACGGCCCCATGAAGTAGTAAACAAGGTTGATTCCATGGCCAAGCCTGTATACTCCATTATGCAAGCCTGTATACTCCATTATGCAAGCCTGTATACTCCATTATGGATTGAACCGTGCGCTGACGACAGAGGCAGAGTCAGATCAGTCTAAACAGGGATCGACGGCCAAGGAAGCAAATGCAAAATCTAGAACAACCGACGAGGAGTACCCGAGCTGTGAAATAGGGGAAAGGCGTGACACTGAGGCGAAGCGCTAGATGTGTTTGCAAAAGTCGCATGCGTTTATGTCACTCGTACGTTAGCCTTTGTTCCCTTCGGAGCAGAGCTTTTAGGTGAATCGTTGTAGACTTTTGGTGGATTTTTCATCATTTCACATGTTTCGCATTACCAGCTGTGTAATTAAACTCTTATCCTTGTTTATAGTGGTGTATCTTTTTTACGGTGTTGCGCTGAAGGGCGGTCTCGAAAAGCACTTCAGCACCGACAATTGCAAGAAATGCGTGTTTTGAAGGTAAGCCTCCGCTCCGTTCCCTGTCTCTCTGCCTCCGCGGGTGTAAAACGCGATTCCCCTTCCTCATTTTCAATTTTCCCCGCGTTAAGTCTCTCAATCTAGAATTCGTAGACTCGTCTCGTGAGGCTAGGGTAATCCTAGTCCCTTGACAACTCTCTGGCCAGAAAAAGCGTTTCGCGAGTACCTGGCGCGGGCAGCCACCCGCCGTTTTGATCGCTGCAGCCGGAGAACTAGGCAGTGGCAATCCTGTCGGCAGTGAGACAAACCGACTCGGCAAGACAGCCAGCAAGAACATTACGCTCCATTTCCATTCGAACCACCCCTCGTCAGCCAAGAAGGCCGTTGCCACGAACGAGTTCCAGAGAGCAGCTCTTGCCGCATCTTCCAAACACCGCGCTGATGCCATGGAAAAGACCGCTACTCCACTCCGTCAAAACGGTTATCCCGACAAATGGCCACGGAAACTCAAGCTTCAACAACCAGGCACAACAAAGACGAAAATCCGGCTTCATCCTGAAACTACTGTTTGTCAGCGACGCCTTCAACCGCAACGTCCCACGAATCCTAGAAAAACACAACTCGATGCCCGCCTGGTGAACTACCGAGGCTACGCACTAAAATTAAAAGATCTAATGAAATCGAGTATTGGCCGTCCTTCACGATGCCAGAGCAAGACATTCGTCAATTCCCGGCGCCAGGTTTTTGCCTTAGGTCTTTTTGTCGTGGCGACATGTGAACTGTGCGCATCCTCCTACTTCATCGGTATGACTGCTCGACTCTCATGATCCCGCGAGCACGTGAAATGTTCAGGGTAATAAGGCATAACAGAAACACGCTCACACGTTGAGGAAGTGTTAGGAATCAGGGTTTTACAGCCGTCGATCGTCGATCAACCGACGCCAGGAAAATCTCCGAACTGGTTTTCTCCCATGGAACTATTCCCACACCTACAACGCACGCATCAGTTCAATCACCTTCAACACGGTTTTCCCGGTTCAGCCCTTTCTCACAATCCCTCCAGCACACGCAGAACTGAACTACACCACATAACAAGGCCTGTTTCATGGCTTTTCCTGTACTATTCTTGCTAAGATGGATTCCATCTGAGCTTATCGAACTGATGACGGCGTTGAACGTCGAAACGTCTTCGATCCATCCTGCTTCTATCCATTTTCGTTCGCCCTAAGAGCCTCAATAAAAGTTGTCTTTCTTCTGTGCGAAATTGAATGATTCGGTCGAGGCGTGGGTCTCTGTAGCTCAGCGGTTACAGTGTCGTATCTCAAACCCAAGACGTGGGTTCGAGCCCCAGCCGATGCCGAAGATTTTTTCTCCGTTCCCTGTCTCTTTGCCTCCGCGGGTGTAAAACGTGATTCTCCTTTCTCATTCATAATCTTCCCCG
The DNA here is from genome assembly GCA_028571005.1 of Clathrina lutea. Classification (NCBI taxonomy): domain Eukaryota; kingdom Metazoa; phylum Porifera; class Calcarea; order Clathrinida; family Clathrinidae; genus Clathrina; species Clathrina lutea. Next base: position 5,990 of record JAOWAR010139857.1, on the reverse strand, counting down.
CCTTATCTCTCTCTATCAATATTAATGATGATATTGATAATAAAACAATAATAGCAATAACAGCAACAATAAGTAGCGTGCGCATATAGCCATCGCAGTCCGCCAAGCATCACAAATCTCGCCTCGTTTATTTCGAACCATGCCGTGTTCCCCTCCGTGATTTGCGTAAAACTTTTGGATATCCATGTCTGGCCATTCTAGTGTATGATCCTTTCGGAGTTCGGCCGAAGATGCCTCACAAGCTTCATACCTTCTGTGCTCAGCCAGGCCTTTTTCCTATCCTGAATCCATGAAGTACGAGCTTCAAATAAAGTGGACGGACGCATGAATTATTGCAATGCGCATTTCAAGTCACCCTGGTTTCCTTTATTCCCTGAATTTTGACAAAAAAGACCCTGGCCGTTGAATGCGAACGTCTCAATTACAAAGGAGCTCTTCACCCAGGGAGTTCCATTATTACCAAACTCAAAATGTATGGAAGGAAATCTGATCGTGAATGGTTGTAGTAAGCCACAGGATCGGAGCCACGATCACTTAAACAAAAAAAGCATGTGAAGTCTTTTCATTTTGGGAGAGAGAGTGGCCCGGTGATAGGGACCATCGTTGACTAATGCGTGGGTTGGCCGACCCTGGCGAACCAGGGGGGGGGGGGGGGGCTGGGGAACCGCCCAAACCTGCCCTTGAAGGACGCGTGGTATAGCAGCTTTTCACGTCAATGCTGATGACTGCTGCTTGATCACAGCCTTCCAGAATGCTCCAAAACCACATGGTAGCCGACAATGTTCGACACACGCGTTCTGGATGTCATCGAGGACTACGGTTTGGGTGGACTTCCAACCGTTCTTGCCTCTTGCGGCTACACATGTGGCATCCCACCGAAGACCCTGTTTACAAGCTCGTTTGCAAGCATGTCATCGCCTAAGAACTTTTTGCAGACTTCACTGATCCTTGGTGGCCCTCCTGGGTGCCGGCGAAAGGTGCGCCGTCCTGCAGAACAAACTGGTCGATTACCTTGGCGTCTAATTGTCCTTGGTCCCCTCCGTCTAGAAGTCAGAAAGCCATCGGCCGATCTCCTGTCGCGTCTCCGATAGCTAGCCAAACGTTTCCCTCAAACATCTGCACCTCACGCTTTGCGCAGCTGGGAAAGTGCAGGTCTTTGCTTCACGTGTCATATATATTTCTGAAGTTGTGAGTTAGTATCCAAGAGTATCTTTGCTATACGTTTCAAAACGACTGGAGCGGTCGCCAGTGACTCGCCACCAACCTTTCCATGGCCACGTCTCCCGAGCGCGTTCCGAGAAGTGTTTTGGCCAAAGAACGAACTTTCGCCGAACTCTTCTTCCTGCGGAACGAAGATGCCACCACCCCGCCGTATACAAAGGTATAGGCAGCTAACTTTGTCGCAGTCCCAGTCAGAACAGCCATTCACTTCGCAATCGGGTCACCGGCTGGACTCCGGTCCGCTCCTTTCGTGCAAAGCATGACCTGTCCGCAGGACGGGTACTCAGCTAGTTGATAATAAGCTCAGCCACGTCCCGTAGCCCATTGCCGGCTACCATTACGACACGAGCCACTATCCGTAGATGCTCTCCCCGGCGATGTCTCGCAACGCCGGGTGAATAGCGCGTTTGAGGATCTTCTCAAGGTTGGCCACATCATCGACTGTGGGCGCCTTTCACGTGGACCTCTTCCTCCCGCTCGGCAATCTTTTGGCGCCTTGTTTTAGTGCGACCCTGGCCAGTCAGAGCACCAGTGGACGTGCTCGATCACACGCTGACGGCCACCGACACGCAGGACTGGAGATTATTTTGGATTGAAATATGATTGGATAGAGGTAGAGCCCGTAGATTCACATAGTACCTGCCGGCTTTCAATGCATTTCATGGCGCCTGCCTGTGAGCTCCTTGTAATGGTGATCACTTGCCTGTCACGAGTTTGGCCTTCCCGGACAGGGTCGATCTTGTCTTCCACTAAACCCACTCATGCGGGGCACAGCTCCGCAGGACCTTTATGCGCACAAGTGTCGGACCTTGCATCAGTAGTGCCCTGAGAAGGGCTTGGGCACGGGCATTCGCGCATCCATGTCGCCCACCATCCACGTCGAGAAGACGAATGCAGCATGATCAACGTGATACTCAGCCTTTGCGTCTCAGTTGAAGATAGCCTTGTGCGTGAGCGGGGGCCAGCACTACTGGGTGTGGGGCTCTTCGATCAAGGTTGAAAGGGGCCCAGGATGGTCCTCTGCCTTCTTGGTGCTGGAATAGGCTTCTGCCTTGGCAGAGCTGGTACGGGCCTGACCTCTGAAAGCCGCAATTTGTCAATATACGCATCCATGTTGGTGCATGTTAGTAGCATCTGCAAATGACTATCTAATTGGGGTAGCGTTTGTTCTTTTTCTTGACTTCGAAACGTACCAAACCTAAACCAGCAAACACATCCGCTCTGCAGTCGACGCCGGCAAGCACCTCAGAAAGCAGTAGCTACGGTGGAGCGAAGCTGGATTCAGCGTCTCCACCAATCTACTACCACAGTCACCTTTCTGAACAAAGACAAAGGTCCGGACACTTTGATGCTGTAGTCCTCACACCTCTGCCCTAAACACATGCACCCGCGAAAGATGCCCATACCAAGACTACAAAGTTTAGCTTAACGCCAACACAACCCCACTACCTGATGAAGGGCGAAACGTTGTAGTTTATCTCTCTGTGCCCTTCTTCGTTTCGGTGCTATTCTCCATTAGACTGAAGTAGGCACTTTTGTACACCTTTGAACGGTACAGAGCACAAGCTACCTTCTAGCCTGGAAAAGGCGGTGCTGCACAGTGCCTGTGATGTAAAGGGAGCGGATAGGAAGAGTTAGTGATCCATACAGCAGCCCTGGGATGGTTGTATTACACCAACAAAAGATGCATATGGATTGAAGGTTGGCAGTGTTCTATACTTGAGCCCACCTTGTACACCTTTCAACCGTACAGAACACAACGCACTTTCGCTTTAGGCAAACTTGGTTGAACTTGGTATCGGGCCACTCAGTCCAGGAATTAAATCTGCTATAAACTGGTGAGAGCAGGAAAGGGACTCGGCAAAGGGACTTGATTTTCGTGTTCCTTACTCTTTGAAAACTCGTTAGAAGTTGCTAAAGTTGACAATTCATAGAGGGGCCCCAAGAACACTTCTTCACCTTCCTGTTGCATCAAATATAGAAGAAAAACAAAACACGTCGATCATACTGCGAGAAGTACTTCCGTCCGGTGAAACTGCGGGGCGTCGACGTTGCCACCATCCACAAGTAGAGTCGAGGGTAGCCTCGAGCCAGGCCCAACCGGTTGTTGATATGTTGACGAACGAGGCTTTTCTAAAAGTAAATTGACGGAAAGACGGAGCGCACTAGCGCGCTAGCGCCGTCGCGTCGAGCTGACACCATGAACTAGCTAACTCGTGCGCTTCAGTGCCGGTTTGTGCAAGGGGTACTTACATGTAGATCAGGCTGGCGGATGGAGCCCAGTATTGAGGCAGCTTTGCGTGGATGTGGCCTGTTAGGCTCGCTTCGTTTGAAGACTGAGCAACGAAGTTGTATTGAAGAGGTTCTGAGGGGCAAACATGTCGTAGCGGTTCTGCCTACCGGGTTCGGCAAGACGCTTGTCTACCAACTTTTGCCTCTGGCATTTGACCACCTCAAGTCGTCTCAAGGTTCGTGCGTCCTGGTCGTCAGCCCGCTCGCTGCGTTGATGGCGGAGCAGGTGGGTCGAGCTAGAGCTCTTGGCCTCAGAAGCTCGAAGCTCACCTGCTCGTCCATGTTGGAAAGAGACAGTGGAGCTGGACCTGTTCATGGAGAATTGGACGAAGGTAACATACTGGCCGATCCCGATATGGTGCAGTCATGCGGGTACCAGCTTCTGTTCGCTTCTCCCGAAGCCCTGTTAGAATCAGAAGTGTGGGAGAACCTAATCCTCCTCAAGCAACTGCGTGCTCTAGTGATCGATGAAGCGCACTGCATCTTGGAATGGTGAGTAGATTGTTGGTTGCGAGTTCTGGCGACCGTGCACACCGTATAGATTTCATGCGAGCAGGGTGCTGGTCAACTAGTCAGGCATGCATTGCAAGAAGTATCAGGGATAGTGAAATTGGCAATGAGAACAGGAAAAACTCGGGCAAGCCCAGAAAGAAAGACAACCGATGAATTCGTGGTTATTCCTCACGGTGGCCTAGGACAAAAAAAAAAAAAAAAACAGGCATACGCAGTCCAGGCAACAAATCTTGGGTTGGCAGTGCATGTAGGGAAGCCAGAGCATACGACCATGGCAGTCACAAAACAAGTGTGTTCTTTCTTTTTTTGCATGATCATGGTTTGTTTTGTTTCTTTTTCTGTTTTTACCGCTAATTTTGTTCTCTTTTTACCACTATTCTACGCAGGGGCCTGCCTACACGTGGTCAGCCACTTCCCTTTCGTGAATCATATGGACGTTTAGGTGTGATGGTTGCAAGACGCCCATCGCTCCTTGTACTTGCCCTCACAGCTTCTGCTTCATTATCCGGGCGTCGCAACATTGCCAGCCATCTTGGTATTCGCCAGCCGGTACACATTTGTGGAGATTTAAATCGACAGAACATATTCTATGAAGTAAAAAAAAGGACTGGCGATATTGAGAAAGACTTTTCTGATCTTGTGCAAGATTTGAAGAAGCATGGTGGCAGCCTGTCTCGCACACTTATCTATTGCAAACGGCTGCTTGATTGTGGCCTCATTTTCGAGTACTTGGAAATAGAGCTGGAAGAGGATCAATACTGGCCAAAAGGCTCGACAGCAACGCTGGGTAATCGTCTTTTTCATCAATACCACAGGCCCTTGCCAATCACTGATAAAGAGCAGGTTTTGAAACTGCTGAAGGATCCCAACTCGGCTTGCCGTATTGTTGTTTGTACTGTTGCTCTAGGAATGGGCCTTGATTGTCCTGATATTCGTCATGTGATACATTACGGGGTGCCATCAACAATAGAGTGCTTCTACCAGGAGAGTGGGCGATGCGGTCGAGATGGCATGCCTGCTTCCTCCACATTACTCTTTAACGGTCATGACATTCAGCAAGAGCCACACCCTGGTGTCAGCACTGAAATGAGAACACTTTGTCTATCCAGCACATGCTTGCGCAGACAGCTACTCCAATATTTTCGTCAGGTGGAGAAAATAGTCGGACTGAATGGTCGCTGTTGCTCCAACTGCAAAAAGACTTCCCATGAATAGTAATAGTAATTTTTTTTTTATCAAAGACCCGACTCCCTTGTTCATAGAGAAGCGATATATATACATATCAGACTTGCTCACACTTTCTTATGTCATCACCTGAAAATAATTCTCACCAGTTTCTGCTGTTGTTGTTTTTTTCGTGTTAAAACTCCTATTTGCTCGTGGTTGATTTCCCAGTGTAAATTGCTAGAGTGCTGGGTGAAACGGTGGCCGTAAAGTTTACCATGCCTGTGTGTCTGTGTTTTTTGAAAGGAGTATAATACATATGAGCCAGCTCACTCGAAAACCTACCAAGTGCAATTTTGGCGCAAAATGAGTGTTTTGGGCTTTTCTGATGCCCCGACATTCAAAAACACATTGCAGAAAACCGTTTCAAAAAAATGTATAGCCAATTTCGAGATACAGCTGTTTAAAGACAGGTCGGTGACCACGAAAAACATTGTTGATAGAAACTTCGACTGTGGCTCCGAAGATGAAGCAGAAAAAGGCCAAATAGCTCTCAGTTGAGATGAGTAGGTGAAGCAGAAGCAAGGTGGTTGAGACTCCTTTCGTTCTAACTTGGATCGAAGCTGGTCCTGCTCGCTCAGCTGGTACAGCACCAGCCGTGCATGCTGTAGATCCCGAGTTCGAATCCTGGTCAAGACAAGATAGTCGAAGAAACGGGGACCACACGGAGAAAAACACATTCGATGAAAATTTTGCAAATGCTCAAAATCCGTGCCGGACCGGGACTCGAACCTGCGGCA
>JAOWAR010139746.1:0-11769 GCA_028571005.1 Clathrina lutea | reverse complement strand
ACCCCCGCCTCTTCCCCCCCCTGGGACAACCGTGTGCAGTTGGTACGCCCATAGTGCTCCACAAAGCCAATGTTTAGAGTTGGCTGAGTAGCACACCAGTTACATTCGTCGCTTTCTGGCTGTGCCGGGTGATGGTGCCGCAGGTTTAAGCCCTCCCTGCGTGTCATTTCTTCACGTTTGAATCCTCCCTGCGTGTCATTTCTTCAGGTTTGAGCCGCCCTGCGTGTCATTTCTTCAGGTTTGAGCCCTCCCTACGTGTCATTTCTTCAGGTTTGAGCCCTCCCTGCGTGTCATTTCTTCGAGCCCTCCCTGCGTGCTATTTCTTCAGGTTTGAGCCCTCCCTGCGTGTCATTTCTTCATCTTCCCATTCTATGATCAGCCTAAATCTTTCTCTTTTTACTCAACAGTTTCAGGACAATCGGAAGAAGCATCAGCGTTTGGTGCTTGGACTGCCCACATCTAGGTCACAATGATCAAGGCTGAATCGTTTACTTTTCCTAGTGTTATTCCCTCTCAGCTCTAACTCATTGCTTGCTCTGGTGTTCTCGGTTAGGTCTTCTCACCTCCTGTATCTGTCTATATGCAATGGAGATTGCTATGCCATGCTGTATACATGTTTGCATGAAAATAGTCGCCATTTTTTGTTCTGTGGTCCCTGTTGCTCTAGTGATCTCTCCCTCATTCTATTATGTAGATTCACTCGCTGGAAACCACCATTTTAGTGTGTTGGAAATTGCCAACGCAACAACCAGGCTGCTATTAGTTCAGAAAATTTTCTAATGCTGTATCTCCCAGTATTATTATTTTATATTGCTATTCTCCTGTCAGTTGCTATGGAATTGAGTGTAGGCAGGATAATTGGTGAAGGGTATACCAGAATTGCCTACTCGAAAACGGTCCAGTAGATCAGCACAATTGAACCTTCTGCTGGAAGGAATGGATGGACCCTCACAACAATGCTATCTGTCTGCCCATAAACTAGGCTTTCCCTATGCTTATAGTCCTAGGGTAGAGATCTAACGTTTTACCATTGAAATGCTTACAGCCTTCTCAAGTTGGATATACCACTGAATACACCAGACGGCAGACTCTCCAAACTGTTTAAACTGAGATCCCTGTTGATGTAGTAATTGGAGAAACTTTGTCAACATATCACAAAAGGAAAGTTTGAGAAAGTATTAATAGGACGTTTTGCCCATTGGGCTTCTTCAGCACAAACAAGACACTAGTTTACTTTCTAGTAGAGGTAATGAGAAATTCTAGAAATGACAATAAGAATCGTCCCCATGATTTACTTTCTAGATTTGTCAGTGTTCAGGTTCGGTTTTCCAGAAATGTTTCGGTGTACTGTTCGTAGTTGGAAAAGCTCAACCGTGGGAAGAGCATATCGATGTAGGCATCGGATGCAGGATGTAGTGCCTGTTGATTAAAGGAAAGGGGCAGTCTACGAAATTGCTTGCATGCAATGGTCAGACACTTACATTAGGGAGACCTCTAGATCATTTCAGGCCAGAAAAAGTGAGCATCAGCCACACACCAGGGCTAGAAGATTTAATCTTTCAGCAGTAGCGGAAGATGCTTGTCTCAGTGGACACAAAAATCGACTAGGACAATGCGAAGGTGCTATTCTTTGACAAGAATTGGATATCTAGAAGGCTCTGAACATTAATGTACAGCATCCTGGCATTGGCAGGCTTCCAAACAGACAGCAGACATCGGAGAATATATTAAAACCCAGTATTATTGATTGCCATTCACAGAAGGGAGGTATTCAGAACCTGAGGAAGGCTGGCACAGCTCAACTGAAACCTAGTTCGAAATTTATTCATACAGAGCTGTGACTTTCCAATGGAGAGTTTCTATTTTTTTTCATATCATACTGTCAGTGTTACGGAAATACGGACCAGTCACAGTCTAGCCGGTCTTCTTGGGTGTGAAAGCGTGAAGGTTTGGGCTCGTGGCACCGTGACATAGAATTTAGATGAGCAAGCATTTAGAAGAGCAGTTACATCTGGTTCACGCTAGCAATGGGATCATCTAGAAAAACTGTATGGATCGGAGAAAAGTTGAAGGACCTCAAACCAGCAGTCAAAGCACACGACCAGTACAACTAGAGAGCGGGCATCACTTAATTAATTCTGGATATGCATGGATATTTACAATCCACTGTGCAGTTGCATGTGCGTTTGGTTATGGGGCCTCAAAACTGACTGGAGGGAAGTGGACTGGCAATGACTAGCATGACTTCCGCACAACTCCTGACCTATGAGAAGGGGAGAATTGCAATCGGAAGAAATCGGAAGAAATGTGGATATGAAAAAGTTGGGTTTGGCCAGAATAGGACACAAGTGTCGACTTGTGACGTATGGACCACCCACATCTAGGTTGAACCATCTATCCTTATCGAGTACTTTCCCTGGTCATCTTCTCTTTGAGTTTCTAACTCATTGTTTGCTGCCGTGTTCTCGGTTGAGTCTTTTCACATCATCTGTCTGTCTACTAGCAATGGGGACGGTTATGCCATGCCATCCACGTGTTGGACAGCATGGCATAACAGTCCCCGTTGCTAGTATAAGCAAGTGAGTGCAAGCAGGACGATGGGTGAAGGCTAACTGAACCAGAATTGCCTGCTGTCCAGTAGAGTAGCCCCACAGAAGCTTGTGCTCAATCGATGGAATGGATATGTACTCACACCATGCTCCCATGTCCTAAGCTGTAGTACTTGGTTTAATGCCCTGCGAATAGATATCTAAACTTACCATTGAAATACTTACAGATGTGTCAGGTTGGATAAGCCACTGAATATACCAGACAGCAGAGTGGCATTTAACGAGTTCCAGCTGAGATCTCTGTTGAGCGTAAATTAAACTTTTCTTTACTTTCTGGTATAGCAAATGAGAAATTTTACAGGTTGCAATGAGAGGTGTCCCTATGAAATAGTTCCTAGAAATGTTGCAAATCAGATGTTATTTTCCAGAAATGTTTCATTTTGCTACGCCATCATCAGTGAGAATATTGAATACAACTGGAGAGTTGGAATCACTGAATTAATTCTGGACAGGCATGCGTGTGGACTATACATTGTTAAGTTATACAACAGAAGGGAATGTGGCCCAAAATTGACTGGAGGTTATTGGAAGGGTGATGCCTACATTGGCTCGAACTTAATTCCAGGTCTTCTTAGACTAGAGGAGGAGGTATCTAGATGAAATGCTGAAAGTAACGGCAAACGATAGAAGAGCCAAAGAGGGAGTTAGGTTGTTTACTGGGTCAGGCAACTAGAGATAATGGCGCCAGGAAACGCCTGCAGCAGCGACTTCACAATGCATTCTGCAAACATGACAGGACAATGAAGACACTGCCAGTGTTACGACCTAGTCACGATCAAGCCGGTCTACTTGGGTGTGAGAGTGTGAAGGTTTGGCTTGTTGCAGGGTGACATAGCACTTAGGTAAGCAAGCGTTTAGAAGAGTAGTCGTACCTCCTTCACATTGGCAATGAGATGTTCTGGAATAATTTTGTGGATCTGAAAAATGTCTGGGACCAGCGTTGTGACAGACAATGCCCGAAGTCAACTTCCAGTGCAGCAACAAGCGGCACAACCAGCGCACCAATATCGGGACAATCTACTTGTTAGCATGGACATCGTTGCCATTTTCTGTTCTGTTGTCTCTGTTCTTCTCATTATATCTCTTCTTCAATCGTGAGGACTGAATAGCTAGTAACCACTCCTTCGGTGTCTTGGGCATTGCCAACGAAACACCCAGCCTACTGCACATTTCAGATAATTTACTAATGTTATTATCACCCGCACTTAGTATTTTATTTTGGGAATCTCTGTGAGTTACTACGCAATTGAGTGTGGGCAGGAGAGTGGGTGAAGGGTATACCAGAATTTCCTACTCGATGGCTGTCCAGTTTATTAGCACGGCAGAACTTTGCGCTCGAAGGAATGGATGTGCACTCGCACCACGCTACCTGTTTGCCCATTTCCTAGGCTTTAGCTACAGTTATAGTCCTGGGTGTAGAGACCTAAAGTTACAATTCAGATGCTTACAGACTGCTCAGGTTGGATAAACCACTGAATACACCAGAAGGCAGGCTCTTCAACCTGTTACCACTGAGGTCTCTGTTGTGCAGAAGCAAAACAACATTTTACTTTCTAGTAGAGCTAATGAGGAATTGTAGAAATGACAATGAAACGTGTCTCCACGATTTAGTCTCTACAAGTGTCAAAATCAGGTTCTACTTTCCAGAAACATTTCAAGTTGGTGTGCTACGCGGTCATCATCCAGGATAATACAACTAGAGAGCACGTATCACTCATTTAATTCCAGGTCCGATAATTACTCACACAGAGCTGTGACTTTTTCCTACATACAATTCTAGAAGAAGGTCTTGGAGTTTTTTTTTCTAGACACTGTCACTGTTATGTGAGTAGGGCCCGGTCACAATTCAGCCAGTCTACTTTGGCGTGAGCGTGTGAAGGTTTGTGCTCGTGGCACAGCACTTAGATGAGAAGCGTTTAGAAGAGCAGCTGTTCTATTTCACACAAGCAATAGGATCATTTGGAAAGAAAATTGTGGATTGGAGAACTGTCGAAGGACCCCCAACCAACGTCATGACTGTTTGACCTTTTCATGCATTTTTGATCTGGTATTCTTGTTTTGGCCTTCTCATGTCCTCCATAAGTTTTGGCCTTCTCATGCCCTCCATATGTCTAGGGACAATGGGGACTGTTATGCCATGCTGTCTACATGTTGGCATGAAAATAGTCGTTGTTTTCTGTTCCGTGATCTCTGTTGTATTTGGGATCTCTCTCTTGCTTGATTGTGGAGATTGACTTGGTAGAAAACACACTTTTGGTTGGTTGGGGATTGCCAACATAACACGCAACTTTCTGTGTAGCTCAGAAAATTTATGCTGATAATGTCTACACTCATTATTTTATAATGGCATTCTCGCCTCTGAACACACACAAAAAGTGAGTAGGTGATGGAGCCCATGGCCAACCACATGTGAGTATTTTTCATAATGATACGGGCCCAAGAGCTCAAGAATGAACAGAAACGCCAAATAATATAAATGGCATGTGAGCACAGTGTGTTAAGAGCTAAAGCTACCCACCGGTCATTGCTAGACAGGAGCAGAGTCTTTTGGCTGTGCCTGGTCATCATTGACCGGCAATAGAGTGTGTATCTACTTTACTTACAAATCCTCCTTCAGCAATTCAAGTGGATAGCATCACTAGCATCCATTAACCCAACCAGGTGCAAAAACTTACGCTTCTCTTTTGGTGATTGCTTAGTGTCATAAGAAATGAACAGGGGGTTTCTTTTTTCTGTCAGTTTTCAGCGATGTGAACCGTTGCACACACTTTGTTTCCTGGTAGATGTTGCATGACCAACAGTCTTTGCTTAACACATTCTAACTGGTAGAAGAGGTAGTGAAACTGAGCTGAAAATAGACGTGCATGCCTGCACTTCGCTTTTGCAGTGTCCTGCCTCCATAGCCTTCTATAGCATTTTCTCCAAACACACTTAACTATCAATCCTCGCTGTTCCCTGCTGCTTCTGTCAAGCCAAAATTCCCACGGCATGGCCTAGAGCAGAGATCGATAAACCCTACATAGCCTATGTTAGGAAGCTGAGTAAACTTGTACACCACCAAGGACATTCTCAAATAAAGCTAGAAATGTGCTTGCAAGCGCTCCATCTCTCCCTTGCTAAAACCCTTCTCCGTTGACTTTCTCTCCCTTCTTCGCCAGCTTCGATCGCAGCTGTATACAGCCCTTTGGCCATACATGTTTTTTGTTACAAGGGAGCCCTGAAATATTCACACCCAGTTTCACTAGGTTTAGGCCGAAATTTGCCTAGTTACTCAGTTTCACTAAACATACTGCAAAGGTCATATACTACTGTTTTCGATATGCGTTCTTGGCGGCGCATTGATCAATCTGCAGTGGGCGACCGTCTGTTGGCGTCATCCATCTACGTCCAGCTTCAGCATTTTTTGTATAAGCACTTCTACTTTCCAGCTTGAGCGTATCTTCCCTCCCTTTTGTTTTGGTTATTCTTTGAGGGAACACTTGATGCCCGTCATGCAAATTAGGGACATATAAGGCATCCGTTGACAACTGTGAGTGCAAGCGATGACTTAAACTGCTTTCCCTCCTCGCCCTCAACATTCCCAACATTGAACATAGAAGGACAGCTAGAAACTCACAGTTGCCGAAAACATGAGGGCAAAGAGGTTGCAGATTCAAAGCTGACAAACATCGACTTTCTCCTTCTCTCTCTTTCTCTCTCTCTCTCTCTCTCTCTCTCTCTCTCTCTCTCTCTGGCAGCCTTAAGCAAGCATCTGTGTAGCTACCAAACATATGCGTGTACTCAATCTCTCACGTACCAAGGTAATGAAAGCACCGGTTTCAACCCTATTGCTGGCAATGGAAGGAGCTGGTTGATCATCAAATGCCTGTGGGATGTGAATCAGTTTCTGTGCACATGCCACTTGTCATGATTTGAAGTTACATCGGAAATTAGTTTCTGGCCTTTCGATTGTCCTCCCAATACAGGTGTCAGTAATCCAACTCGAACTAGATCTATTATAGTCTGCATGCACAGACTTATTCTAATCCGGTGTCTACCTCTCTCTCTAATCCACTAATGCCTGCAGACCTTTTAATATTGACTTGGAAGTTAAGTTTTCTGTTTTTTTTTTCTTGTTGTCTATACAGCTGGACAGGACTGACCTACAGCACTTTTTGTAGCAGGTTCAAGCCTACAGTGATCGAGATTGGGATTTTCCTCATCTCCCCATATTAGCCTAACGTATTATACAATTAGAGAGTGCAATCAGCAAACAGGTGAAGTTTCATAGACTTACAAAATGTGCAGCCTGTTCATTCCATTGAATGCATCCTTCGGGATGCAGGTCAGCCCTCTCCTGCGCAAGGACCTTTATATAAGCCAATGTGAAATTGCCAGCAAAGAGAATGAGCCATTGTGCGGAAAGCTCTACCAACCTTCAGATTTTGGAAGAAACTACTAGCCGAGAAACGTTCATTTGGAGAATTGAACTAAATTCAAATAGTTGAACACCGTTAACTCCTTTCTCTACATGGGATAAACCAATGGTGTCCTCCTAGGTGAACAGTGCCCAATATCTATAGACAGAGAAAGACAATACAGAAGGAGAAACTATTGCGGGCTGTATTAAGCTACTTGCACTTAAGCTACTTTCACTTAGATGTTCACTGGTCTTCAGGCAATGCACATTTCCTGAGGATCAGTAAACGTGAAACTCTGAGTAGAGCCAACCGTTTTTAGCATTGTTCCATGGCACCACTCTCCCTTAGTCCTGGCAATGAGTAAAACCTCAGGTAGCCAACATAACGTAACAACCACTAGTAGGTATTTAGCCGCACGGTAATTGGACTAGACCTGCCATTGACACAAATCTAGGGAAATCAGGTGGACCTGAACATATGCAGGACCAATGAACTCCAGCTGTTTGCACAGTTCTGTCTGTGCTGCAGCTTGGCGATGGATTGCATTTACTGACAAGCCACAACGAAAGTCACTAATTTGGAGCAATGTTGCAATTTGCCACGTTCCTTTTCCATATTAGCATAGGTCCAGCTAGCTTGAACTTTTTGATAAGGTTTTCGGTTGGAAAAGAATTGGCAGAAGGTAATCTAAGAGAGTTTTAAGCTCAGGCAGGATGGTGAAATTATTATGCTGTCTTTCTTACATTTCATTGCATTCTATTATAGCTCAGTCAGAGGCAATCAAAACATTTCTAGACAGTTGTCAAAACAAGGACGGCTCGAACCAGCTGCAATAAGCCAGCTAGACAAAAATGCACACACGTGCACGTGGATGTCTCCACACAGCTATATCCACACTGGTGCTGGCATGTGTTGGTGATTGCTATGTGCTGGTCTGCCACCGTTCCTCGCTTGTTCAATAGATCTATACAAATGAAAACATTGATCTCCGTGAAATGCCTATGTGGGAAGAAATTTGCACTAAGAGCTAAACAATATCTCACGATATTGATGAGTTCGATCAGAACTTTCTCTGCAGTATTAAGTGCTAGCTTCTGCCAAAAAACATTGGATAAAATGCATCTGTAGTCTTTCTTCGAGCAAGCGAAGATTGTTGGGAGTAAGCTAATGGGTCCCTGTAAACGGAAAAAGGACACACCACTCAATTGGATACCACTGCGACGGATAGAACACCATTGCGGGTGATCGGAGGCTGCAGCGGGCACGCAGAGGGCCAGTGAAGGCAAAAACAGCCCAGCAAAGGCATGTGAGGTTGATTTTCAGCGGCAGCAGAGCAGTCAAAGCGGTTTGCCATCAGTAGTTCAATGACATGCCCTTCCTCCTGCTAGCTACTACGGCTTGTCTGTTGCACCCTTTGCTCGCTCCTTACTGCATTCGCTTGCTCGATTAGGCTTTAACCCAATCTCTCCCAGGCATTGCTTTCTCTCTAAGTCGTAGTGGGGGACTTTTGGCCCACCTTTCCATTAATTTGTAATGCAAGCCAGTACGGTAGGCGGTCCAAAGTGTATGCATCATGTGACTAGTATGACTGGAACATTTTCATAAAGGTTTGCCATGTCCTTCACAACTACCAGAGTGCAGGGGGATAACTTTCACTATGTGCAGCTAAGTTATCGCTTGTCCAGTGCTTGGACATGCACAGTTGTTCCAGTCTGAAACTCAGCTGCAGCATCCCAAACTGTTGTCACAAGTACTAGAGTAGAATTGTTCTCACAAATTTACAGAGAAAGTGAGAATATAGCAGAGAAACCCAAGTTTAAGGCTCCCTACAGTCTGTCGTGCATCTGAATCGTTTTTGGGTGAGCCGTTTTAGAAGGGTTGCCAGGACAATAGAGTACACTTAGAGGATTTTAAATTGCACTCATCCGGTCCTGAACATACAGACAGGAAAATATCAGGATTCTGGGAAAACTGCTTTGGTGGTTTTGAAGATACTATTGAATATGTGCCTAGGGTTCGCATAGCCCCCTCCCATCATATTTAGAGCTAGGGTTAAAAGCACTTGTTCCGTTTTCCCTCACACTTTTCTTGCTGCATGTAGATCTTTTAATCCCTGGATCCCGCAGAAAGTGATTTTGGTTACTACCCTGTACAGTTTTCTTCTCAGCAGGACCAGTGCTGAATTCCAGAACCTTGTATTTTTTGTGACTAGAACCCTGTGGAACAGTCACAAACTTTGGAAGGCTTTGAACGTGTCCTTCATCTCATTTGAACAGCAGAGACTCGTGCCTAACTAGTATTAGAGTTGGAAGCACTAGAGGAACAAAAACCGTTTTCTTTCTAATATGTGCATAGATGAGATCAATATACATTTCCCGTTCTCCACAGAACATTATTTCACATCATGTGCCAGGAGTGCCAGGAATGATACAGGTCGTAAACTTGAAACTATACTCATTCTGGTGAGATGCTATCGAAAAGACGTGTTTTTTGTAGAAAGTAGCTAGCAGCACAATAAATATTTTTCATTCCTTTCTTCCCAAGCTTACAGTTCTACTGCATCCTTGTCTTCTATTTCATTCCAAGTTTGACAGTTGGCGTTAGAGCTCTCTGCCAGTGATGATGAAGAGTTGTTGCATTCTGCCATCAACGTGAAAAAGCTTCCAACCACTACCAAAATTGCCAAGTTGAAGATCCTCATCGTTTCTCTGTTGAGCAAAATTAAAAGTGAAAGCAACAACATTTTCCATAATCACTTTTACATAATCGTACAGAAATAGAGCTCGCTTCTGACAAGTACCCAAACAGACCCAAACAGCTCGTCAGTTGAGACAATTCTTAGGCTCTTCGTCCACTCCTCCGCTGTGCACTTTTCCTACAGCAGAGCTTAGTGCTCACGCAGATTCTTCTTCAGAAATTTCAGTCCAGTTTTAGCGCACTCAAATCAGTACACAGACTTCCGGTCAAGCTGTTGTGATCTTGCAAACCTCAGAGATTGCATCAAACACGCGGCATGCGAGATATTTAAATTCGGGGGGGGGGGAGGGGGAGCGGACAAAAGTGAAACTGTAATGGGATGCTACAGACTTGTACAATTAATTTAGTCATCACTTTCGACCCCCTCCGATCCAGCTTTGGCGTCAACAGAGGAAAGTATCCATCGTCGAACGAGGACGAAGAGATACTGAGAGACTTATGGCTCCCTGCTGGAACTTGCTGGACAAGAGAATTTCAGCGGTAGCATTGGTCAGAGCTGGACTAGGGTGGGTACGTTGGACACACTTGACAGTCTAATTATTTTGAAGGCTAGATTGATACTCCACCTTGCGCATCGGACCGTCACACCCAGTATAAAAAAACTCGTCACTTCGTTTCAACACCCCACAACACAATTCAAGAGCCCAGCGTGTCAGTGTGGTGGTCGAATCCTCTTTGCCCTGTCGCCCTGCAGGTCAACGAAGGTATCAGCCAGAATAGCCGGAATCCGATCCCAAAATAGTAATCGCCCTCAGCGCCCTGGCACGTTGCTGATTTCACTCCTCCCTCGGGCTGGGTTGTGTAATATACATGTATATCGAGTAGGCGGGTACCCGGGAGGGGATCGCAACCCCCCTCCCAACGAAAAGGTCCGCCTTTTTAGTCCGTCTTCAGTCCGTCCAGCGGAAAGGTCCGCCGCGGCAAGGCGACTTCGGTGAAAAGAAACTCAGTTGCACGGCCTTCATTTTAGTACATGTACATGTACATAATTAGGAAGGCCTTGCAACTTGATCATAGCTCTCGGGTGTACTGTAGTCTGCATTCGGATCTTGAGGAAAACTTTCTTCGCGCCGTCGAATCGCGCTCGTTGTCAGGAGCACCTTACCGAGGTGTTTTCCCCAGGAGTACACTCCAGTTAGGAAACTTAGGGGTGTTTTCCCGATGTGAAGGGACAGAAAAACTGAAGGTTGTTGAAAATCAGAGAGGTAAGAGCAAGAAGAGGTGTTTTCGTGACCCAGCAGCTGACGACCAAAAAAAGAAAGAAAAGAAAAGGTCATTGAAAATCAGAGCAGTTAGCAGAAAAAGATGTTTCCTCACCTAGCCACTGTCGACCTTAACAAAAAAACCAAAAGTCACTGAAAATCGGAGCAGTTAGCAGAAAAAGGTGGAATAGGTGTTTTCCTCACCTGGGTGCCAGTTTGGAAAAGAAAACACCTTTAATATGTATGTACATTGTGTCCCCGTGAATTGCTCTTGCGTTCTAAATGACCCGTTGTGGTCGGCCGACCGACGAGAAGCAGGACCTCAGGCTTCTTCTCATGGAAAGCCGAACTTAGACGAGGTGGAGGACCAGCCTCATAGAAATAGCAACTCAACATCGACGCTTCGAGATCAGTTAAACTCTTGTAAAGCCTGGTGTACGCTCTTGATGCTGATACGAAGTCCTTCGTTTTCCTTTATTCTATGTCCTGCAGATGATGCGCTGGTGAGCAGCTCCAAGCCAAGCAGACCGGAAGCGGGGGTCTCTTGGCGGAACCAAGACTCCACGACTCGCCATGTGTCCAACTGTACAGGGGATGCCTGCCAGCTCCAGAGCTGATGCATGCTGAGCGAACCCGGCGGATGACCAAGGTCTTACGTCAAGAAGTGGGCCACCAGCCAGCCTCGCCGTCACCGGCTATCAAGTTTTGTGACCGGGATGCATATCCGAACCTTTGTGTGCTGTTGGAGATTGCCTGGTGCCCCCCCCCCCCCCCCCCCCGCGCCCCCTCCCCCCCCCCGGC
>JAOWAR010139635.1:0-11770 GCA_028571005.1 Clathrina lutea | reverse complement strand
GTGTGTGTTAAAGAATTTTGTATAGTTAGACTAGGATGAAAAGTGAAATACGATTTGGATGTAAGTATGTAAAACAAGAAAAATTACAAGAGCAGCAGAAGGCCCGTTCCATCATTTGAGGCGCCATCATCTCGATACAAGAAAAAATCCTACAAGAAACCTAGACATTTCTATGCCCACCTGTTTGTGTGTGTGTGTGTGTGTGTGTGTGTGTGTGTGTGTGTGTGTGTTAAAGAATTTTGTATAGTCAGACTAGGATGTGTGTGTGTGTGTGTGTATGTGTATGTGTGTGTGTGCGTGGGTGTGTGTGTATATGTGTGTGTGTGTGCGTGCGTGCGTGTGTGTGCGTGCGTGTGTGTGTGAGTCATCTCTATATTGTCTCGATCTTCAAACAAAAGCAAACTTAGTCTTCACCATGCTTTGGTCCATTATTAGACTTGTGTAAGTTGTCAGATGAAGTTGGCCAGAGCCAACATTCCAGCAATGGAGCAAGTGGATGTGCTGGTGTAGGTGGTGATGAGCACGTCCCCTCACAACACATTAAACCTTTCGTTGATAGTGATCAAAGGAGCAGGAGATGTTATTGGAATTCAACTGGCTGAGCAAAATCAGACTGGACTGGACGAAGATATTCCAGGTGCCGATTGGACATGGTAATGAGTCACACATCAATAAAAGAATGGAAGAAATTTTATCTCATCACAGAGCAGATTTGTGGAGGTGAAGATTCACGTCAAGCCAATGCTGTGCAGAGATTCTCAAGAGCACTTCAAGAGTGACAGCATAAAGAGGTCTTTGCATAGAAAGAGCTTCAAAGAAGTGGTTCTTTCTTCTATACTGACCATGCTAGCTCGGTGTTGACCGTTTATTTTGGGGCCAGTCAGTTCGAATCACGTAGTATGTGCTAACCGTCTGGTGCTCTATCGATACTACCATCTTCCTGACCATGGACTCCCGGGTCGATGAGACAGACCTACCTAGAAACTGCGCCATTGCCCATCCTTTTTGAGGATGATGTGATGGCATAGTGGATAGTCAGGTGATTCTCGTCTTCTAGGCAATTTGGTGCCACAGGTTCCACTCCTGGTCTCGGCACGGATTATGAGCTGTATGAAATTTTCTTCAAAACAGGTGTTTTATCTTCCTAACTGGCAGCGAAGCCAGGGAAATACTTCTTCCAGCTGACTGCTCTGCTTTTCAGCGACCTTTTCCCCTTCGCATCAGGAAAACACCTTAACGTTTCCTAACTGGAGTATAAGCTTGCCTCGAAAGCACCTCCAGTGAGATGCTCCTGGATTCTGCAAGGCTTGGCCTGTGCCCTATGCACAGAGAGAACAGCCGGTGCACGAACTCACCTGCTTAGAGTCAGACGGTATCATTAAACCGTTAAGCCACTCAGATTGGGTCTCACCCGTAGTTAGGACTGTGGCGAAGGTTGATGGATCTATTCGTCTGTGTTGGGACTACAAGCATACCCCTGCCTCACATCGACGTGTTTGCTCAATTTCACGGCTGCATGGGTGTGAAAGGCTGCTGCGCCAGAAAAGGACGGCTTGGATCAGTAGTAATGAGCTACCCTGGGATGCTGAATTATTGCAGCTGGACTGCAACAGTTTTGAGCCTTTCCATAGTCTACTTTGAAAGGGAGCCAATTGGGAGTGATGTCATGATGAAGAATGTGCATTTCAAAGACCAAGTCTCTGCTGTGCTCTGCCCCAGTTTCGATGCATTACTACCCGCAACTTCCTGTACAAGTTACCTTTGATGTGTCAGCATATGGAATTGGGGCAGTACTTTCACATGTAGCCTTGAATGGTGAGGAGCACCCAGTCACTTTTGTTTCTCGGCCTGTCACTTGCTGAAAAGAATTATGCGCAGTCTGAAAGAGGCGCTGGCCGTGGTGTTTGCTGGAAAGCTATTCAAAAATGACAACTCTGGCGGCAAGTTCTCGGTCATAACTGACCACAAGCCCTTACTCGGGGTATTTGGACCGTGCAAGAATATTTCACAGATGGCACTCGGTTGGATGATTCGCTTAGTGCCTACTCCAGTAGGCATGAGTATTCTATTGTCAAGTATGAGGGTGAAAAAAGGGCCGTTCACCTTTCAAAGTATGATATATTCCACAGTTCGGAAAAAGCCAGAATGCTGATGCTTTGAGTCGTCTGCTTCATGGAAAGCCACCATTTAAAGTCCCAGTGCCCGAGGAAGTGATACAGTTGTTAAGCATACTGGATCAGTGAACCCCATTACTTCAAGACTAGGGACATCGCAATCCACAAGTCAGAGGATAGCCTCTTAAGAAGAGCGAGGCAGTAACTATTGAACAGAGGGCTGCATACTAGTACATTGGATTCCACCTTGAAGTCCTACTACCAAGCACACGGTGAGTTGTCAGTGTCGCAAGGATGCCTTTAACACGAAACAAGGGTAGTCATCACCTGTGCTTTGCGCCGGTAGGTCCTCCAAGAGCTGTATGAAGGCCGTGTGGGTGTAGTGCGAATGAAGGCTCTTGCTAGATCATATGTTTGGTGGCTGCAAGTTGACCTGAATATTAAGGCACTGGTAGGTGGTGCCGTCTATACAGGGAGTCTTGTCTTAAAACCACCCTGCACCTTGCTGCACGTGTGGGTTTGGCCACGCAACCCCTGGCAGTGTTTATATGCGGATTATGGCATTGCCCCAAGGGCATACTTGTGCTCAGGGTTGTGAATGCTCATTACAAATGGATTGAGGCCACCATTTTCAGCTCTCAGTCGGCCATGGTCACAGTTCGTGCGATGAGAGAGATGTTAGTTACCCATGGCCTGCCACAAGCGTTTTTCACTAACAATGGCCTGTGTTTTGCATCCAAGGAGTTCAGAGACTTCGTGCTGTCTAGTGAAGTGGAATTGATTAATTCAACTCCACATTATCCAGCTACAAAGGGTTTGGCTGAGAAGGCGGTACAGACTGAAACTTGGGTTGGCACGACAGGAGAAACTCAGAATTTTGAGGAAAGGCTGCTAGCCTTCCTGTTGACCTACGGGGCCACTCCATACAGCACAACTAGCAATGCACCCAACGAGTTGACGATGAGGCGGCAAATGAGCACCCGTCTGAAGAGGCTGTTTACATATGTTGAGAGTGGGGTGAGGAGGGAACAATACCAGCAGGTAGTGGCACATGACCGAAAGGTACACGATTGCCATTTCAGTGTCAAGGATGGAATGTGGGTACAGATCTCTCAATCCCGTGTGGCTTCTTGGTTGCCTGCAGTCATAACATCAGTAAATGGGCCAGTCAGATGTACGTGTTTTACACAGTGAGGGGAGTGAAAGTACCACACAGAACAAAATAGGGAAGGGGATGGCAGGAAAGCGACCAGGAAGAAACGAACTTCTAAAGAATGAGACGGGAAAATTGATCGCAGAGTGACCTGAGCAACCATCGTAGCCCATAGCCCCAGATTTGCACACCAAAGGCCCAAAGGCGATTGTAGCAGAAAGCCACTGCCATCAGGCATAGACCTCGCTAAAGTATGCTAAATTTTTTAGCATTTTTGCCCCGAAAACGCATTTTCCTCCACGTGCTGCATTATCTAGGAGCTTCATTTTGGCATGTTTTTGGCCAGACTTAATCAGCCCAGCACTTTCGTGCCGCTTTGTTGTGTAGGATCATCTTCGAAGGTGAAACGCCATGTGGGCATGGTCAGAAAGCCTAGTAATGATGGCTGTCTCCTCCACCCCTCAGCTTTGTGTTGCGTGTTAGTGTCTAAATAAAACGGGCATTCCTCTTCATGATTTAATCGGGGTGACAGAATATTACCAAATAAATATCATTCTGATACTGCTTTAAAATTGTTCTCTTCTCTTTTCTTCCCTGTTCGCAGATCTTAGGTTTCTTTATTTTTCCTTTTTATACTTGCCTTGTCCCCTCTCCCCCCCTGCCCGTTTAAAACTTGAATTACAGATCTGTTTTCCTATTGCAGTTTCGTGGTTCGAAGGCTCTTTAGGAATTTTGCTCTCTTCTCCTGTTCTTTTCTTCGATTTTCAGTGCTAGGCTAGAAGAAAGTGTCTTCGAGAAAAGCATTTTCTAGCAACTTTTCAACAATTTTCAGCATTTGGGGGAAAAGAATTTCGCATTCAATAATAAAACAAAAATCAAGAAACGCAAAAAAGTAGCGTCTTTTAGCAAGGCCTGTGGTCAGGGTCCTGAGGATGCTAGAGGACAATCCTACAGAGAAGTCATCAAGGTTGAGGAAGAAGCCAATGAAATTGGACTTGTAAAAGGTTGTCATTGCAGACTCTTTTTTGCGTCAACTTTGTGCACCCTGAGGTTGACCAAAAAGAGGAGAGATCCCGTGGTGTCAGTTTGCAGGTGCTGTTGGCACGTGCTGGTGTTCATTGTCATGCTTGCTATTAGTCTTTGATACAATTTGTGTCACATATGAGTTGCGTTTCAGCCGGTTGACGTCATTGCTCGGGTGCTTGGTTGAATTTCCTTGCTTTGTGTGCTGAATGGGAAATTTACAAGCCTGCCAACAGCGAAAGTTGTGCGTAAGCCGAGAAAAGTGGTACGCGCAGCTGAAGTGTATTTTCTATGCGTATTACGAAAGCATGCCCATGATAACTGCTAGCACTCTGTGTGAATCAGACTCTGTGTAAATCAAACCCTGTCGCTGCACACATTTTCGGAGAGTCACACGATGGATTGTTGTTGTTGTAGTTCGCGTCTATCTCACCCCAGAGCTCGCACTTCTGCCACCTGAACCAGCCCTAGTTAGTGGGTTTAGATGTTGTACGTAGTATTTGTGCGAGCCTTTCCTAGTCACAGTCTCTTACAACGCATTGGTGTCCTGGCGTTGTGCGCATGCCACGGGAGTGAGACAGGTGCGTGTCCTGGAATGGCCACCAGAAGACTCTGGACGTCTCATTGCCCGCATGGCCGGTTACAAACCATTCCGTTACCCCCGGTCCGTTCTCATCAATCCTGAAGCCTTGTAAGACCACTAATATTCCAAGTAAAGGGGCAGTCGGGGCCATGCCAGGCTCTAGTCTGGTTTTAGGCCTTTTAATTTCACGATCATCAAACGTCTAATTCATGCTGCGCCCTGCTATTTCCTGGTGTGGACCAACGATTAATGCAAGCTGCACCCTGCTATGACCAACTTTGTAGCAACTCCTTTACGAGCTATTGGACTTCAAAGTCTTTCCACTCGAAACTCATCAAATTCCTGCCACCATGCGATCAGCCTTTGACAATGCTTGATCAACTTCGAATTCGCTGCTAAGGACCCCCTTCAGTTTCCAATTTAACCGTGGAGATAGGCTTGCCACCTAGCTCTTCAGTATCCATGCCGAGAGGCACATTTTCCTGGACACGCAGATATACGGGTTGACTCAGACGGATACAATAGCGGTAGATCTCAAGCTCAGCTGGTGGTCCGGGCAATTCACGATGCAACAAGGCATTTTCAAATCCTTCATCTCCAAGGCTGGGAGAGAGCTTGGGCTGGCTCGAATAACATACGCGCAAAACGAAAGAAATGATGGTGACGATGACGGACTCAAGTCGAACACCTAGTTTGACCAGATCTAGCTAAGCTGTACAAGTACTGAACAGGCGAACTTTTGTTATGTCGACACGGCCATGCAGCTTTTGCCCGCATACGCCACGGCAAGCTGGTCAAGGGATTCAGCTGTTCTTGCGTTTAATTTGTTCTGAGGGAATGGACTCATTTTGGTCGTTGCTTTGATTCGTGGCATAAAGGACAGAACTCACGATGACCAAGCGCCTCTTGCAGACCACCGCTTGTGATGGGCGCTGGCATGATCGTAGCGGCGAAAGATTTCTCGTTCGTGCTGGGCACGAAAAACAAAGCGCTTGCGCAATAGGAGGTCAGCTCGAACAGAATGTTGAGTGCTAGAGCAAAGACTTCCTAAGGTTCGGTCCGTCGAAGTCATCCTCGGAGTGGTAGATCTACGTACCACAGGTACATGTACATTGCTAGACGTCCTGGAGCCAAGAGATAAAGAACAGCTATCAGAGGAGTTAAGTACATTATGAGTAACTTTTGTTCGGAAGGGGAACACTCCAATATTGGACTTTCTTGTGCGTTTGCGGGCCATCATTTCCCTCGCCCAATCAGTTTAAGGTCAGGAGAGAAGGTGACAGAGTCCACTAGAGCGACTGTTAGGGGGCATCAACCTTTGTGTCTCCGGCAGCTTTGAAGTAGTTCCGATCGGCCGTCGATCTGTGCTTGGGGCAATAGCCTGTTTCACTGATTGAAGCTTTGTGGGCATTTCGGGCCGATAGCTCAGTCGGTAGAACCTTGGATCTCCAACAAACCCAGGTTCGACTTCCAGCCAGATCGACCATCTTTTATTAACTATCTACATGGCTTATGTGATATCCTGTATGAGCGGAAAGCTGGCCTTCCTTCGTTGACTAAATGAAGTTCGGTTTAGTTCGAGAATAATAGTCTCTAAACCACCTGTCCTCCGTGGCGAAAGGGTCACCCCGAGCAGTTAGTGCTGGCCTGCTGGCTGCCGCGCGCCCAGTTGTTCGAGAAATGCGGAAACGTTTTGTTACTTCATCGCCGAGTTTTCAGAATTCTGTCAAGTGAGTATTCAAACAAGATTCATTAAAGACTCTTACAGTGAACGAAAAGGTGGTACAAATCGAAAAACATTTCGGCGTCTACGCCGTCATCAGTTTCTTAGCTCAAATAACTCGGTGTCTAGAAGTATCGAATAACTTTTAAGTGAGCATTCGTATATACACGCCACAGGAATAACCGCAAGTGAGAGCTACGTCGAGCCAGTGCAGCAGCAAGTCAAGTGTTCTTGTGTGGCTTTTGTTGCTGTGGAGCACTACCTCGAAACCAGTCTGCGCACGAGGCCAGCAGAGCACTTGAAACGCCAGAAAATTGAGTCACTTTGAACTCGTGAGTAGGTGAGGAGGGTAATGGGACTAGGGTTTGACAAATTATTCTCTCTCTGTTCTCTGTCTCTCTCTCTCTGTCTCTCTGTTTCTCTCTCTCTCTCTCTCTCTCTCTCTCTCTCTCTCTCTCGCTGTCTCTCTGTATGTCTGTCTGTCTCTCTGCCTGCCTGTCTGTCTGTCTGTCTGTCTGTCTGTCTGTCAGTCTGTCTGTTTGTCTGCCAGTCTGTCTGTCTGTCTGTCTGTCTGTCTGTCTGTCTGTCTGTCCGTCTGTCCGTCTGTCTAAGATCAAATAAGAACGCGTGCTACCCTCAAACAACACCTCAATCCTAGGGGAAGGCTGAAGAACATTGAAGTCAAGGATAAGAAAGCGGGGGGATCAGCTTTCTTATCCTTGTCTGTCTGTCTCTCTCTGTCTGTCTGTCTGTCTCACCCCCCCCCCCTCTCTCTCTCTCTCTCTCTCTCTCTCTTTCTCGAAATATTGATGGCAGGCAAGCAAAAAATGGCTCCCTGACGACAGATAGCGGCTGAGTGGCGCCAAACAGCGCTTCTCTTATCCTTATCATACACAGACCGGGCTCGTTTGTGTTCGAGCTTGAAAGTATTTTAGCGAAGTAAAACAGCGATTGCGTAAGAAGAACATTCTAATATCCAAGAAATTTATCTAGCTTTCCAATAATCGTTGTAGAGTATAAATACTCGTTGTACAATACAAATGCTCGTTGTAGAATACACATACTCGTTGTAGAATACAAATACTCGTTGTTGATACACTGAAATAATCGTTGTAGAATACAAATATTCGTCCGGCGAAATTGAGTTTAGTCGACTTCGGTTATCCGCACACTTTTCGCACAATTCTACCATAGGCTCCCTGCCAGTCAAAAGAAGAAAAGACGGCAAAAATGAAGGGGAGGAGGAGGAGGAGAAGGAGGAGGAGGAGAGGAGGAGAGGAGGAGGGAGAGGAGTACTTCGCCAAAGAGTCCGATCGCGGTGCCATGGAAGATCGCCAATCTTGCCCTTCAGTTTCTAAGAACAAAAATAGTCGTTTCCCAACGGCCCAAGAGTTTTCGGCGAATAGAAGTTAAATGGACATTGGCCAAACGGTAGCCAAGAAGGGCTGACGGCGTGTGCGCCCTTTGAAATCGAAGAAGACATTCGTTCGAACCTCCTCAAGAGCCGACAAGCAAGCCATATGTTTGTCCTTGTCTCAGTGGTTTCCATGATTGCAAAGCGTGCACATTGTGCTGAAAAAGAGTGGGAAAGCTTATCTAAGGGTGAAAGCAGACCTTCTTCATGTGAGGAGCACTCCAACTACGATCAACCAAAGAAGTTGTCTTTAGTCTAGTGAGAGCCAGGGCATCCTCAGGGAAGTTTGCTTCCTGACATGGTGCCGAGACCCTGTTAGTTATGATGGAACTACAGGAACAAGAAGAAACTACCGGTCCTTCGGAGGCAGCAGATCTCCGAAGGGGTGAACGCACTCGAGTTGCCCCAGACCGCTATAGGGACTGGGCAACCACGACTGGCTCCGTCGCCAGATCGAACCGTTCATCAGCCTCTATTCACCGCTGACGATTAGAGGCCGTTCTACTACGCCAGCGCCAGTTCCCGCCAGTCCGACGAGCGGGCCCGCCGGATGATCGACCTCGAACACCAACTCCGACACGCGGAGCTGGACGAGGAAGAGGAAGGCGGCTCCGTGCTATCAACCGCTGTGCTCGACCATTGATCCACGGAAGATCCGTCCGAAAGCGTCGAGAATTGGATCACGGGGATCCTGATCGCCGACCAGGAACAGGCCACAACAGCTGCACACAAAACGCCAATGCCCCAGCCACCACCCGTGCCCGCAACAGCTTCGGTCGGTACGATTACGACCGCTTCTTCAGCTGTGGTTACAACCACTACCACTAGCACCGCCCTTTCAATAATTCTGCCCCTTCATCGCGACGGGGGAGCGGGCAGTTACCGCGGCGCCGCCTCTGGTTACCACGCTCTCCGCTTCAGTTAATTCTTTTTGGTCGACAAGACGCTTTGCTAGCAGGTCCAAAGAATCGGGTTAGAATTTATCGAAAGGTAAGACTTGTGACTGCTCGTCTCAGAACCTTAGCACAACGCGCTTCATCACGGAACATCGCACCTCATCTAACCTCGTCGTGCACGACAGGGTGTGCAGAATAGAAGGACGTGAAGTGTAAAACAGAATCGCTCCTCGCCAGACTAAACATGCTAAAGGTGTCACCGGGTATTGAAATGCATGCGTGTCTACGAGATGTGTATGATTACTGGCGCTCGCTAGGTGCTTTGCATTGGTCCCTGGACGTCCTCTTTGCTTCGAGGCGGCCATTGTTGCAGCTTCAAGTGAGTCTATCCGTTGAGATGTCATGTGCTTGTGCATGTGCCTCATGTGGTCCTCTCAGGAAGTCGAGCTTACTGTTTTGTTATAAGAATAGAGAGGGAGAGAGAGAGGGAGAGAGAGAGACAGAGAGACAAAGAAAACAAGTAAAAAAGAAAGGAAAAGAACGATCCGTTGAAGGAACGAGGTATTCTCAGGTGGGTGTATGAATAACGCAACCATCCATCGCCAGCGCAGCAGCGCGAGGTCAGCGCTCTGCATATCTACGCGGTCAAGTAAGGTGCACAAGACAAAATTAATATTGTGACGTTGATTCCAGAAGTTTCCCCGAAAGTAGCAAAAGTATACATTGAACGTTGCCATTCAAGTTGCGAATCCAGCTGGCGCATGCTACGCTATTCATTGAACACTGGCCTGTAAACGCAAGAAGCAGGAGGCTGTCGCCAAATACGACCGCGAGGGAGATGTAAAATGTGAGTTGGTGGAAAATTGATTAGCCGCACGAAGAGATGCATATAACACAGAACGGCCTGACGTTTGTCTGGTACTTTCGAAAATAGGACGAACAAGTAGGTGAACGACACGTTTCGATCAGAACCATGCCTTCTCCACGCAGGGGGTAAGGCCTTGAATTCTTCCGCAGGCAACTAAGTAGAGGCTTTGAATTTCAACACTCGGAACGAGTTACGCGTGGGCTATAGACCAGCTAGTCGGTCTTCAGGAGGGACAAATTGGCCCCAACTTCAGGACCAGAGAGAATACACCTCCGGTAGGCTGCCAGGGATTCTCGATAATAGACCACAAGGTCGATTAATTTGTGCCAGCTTACCGAGATGCCCGTGCGGAAATTTGTGGATATAGGCTGATATAGGCTGATATAGGTATTGCGCTCGGGCAGCCTGACCAAGCTTCGCAGCCAATGGTATAAAACCCCAACCGACCTGCTGCGGCCCACCAGGTCACGGCTGCTCAAGGCTTTAAGGCGTTCCGTGCTTAGTATGATGGATGCCACTCTCACGTGTGTGTTTGATCGAAAGGCCGGTTGCATACTGTCTCTTGGGTGAAGATGAACCGTACTGGCTGATGAGCGATACAGCTATCAAAATCAACTTCCTTTGGTCAATTTCATGCAGTAGTTCGATAAAACCTTCCTCAAACGAGCCATCGCCAGTGACCGTGTCCGTGTTCATAGTCTTTGCAAGGTGTTGAGTTGCCGATCAGGAAAGGGCCTAAGCCATGCGGAGATTTGGAGTCTGCGCGGTCTGCGATGTGCTGTGCTTGCTGACCGTATTCCTTATCGTACTTATGTTCTCGTGTGCATTAACAAGCGCAAGCAGCTTGCGTTCCAGAATGAACTCCATAAGCCGAGTGGTGCACCGAGCGTTTCTCGATCAGCGACGAACGGAACGGCCAAAGAACGAGATTCAAAACCGGGCATTCGGTTCCCCGGCAGACTACAGGACCAAGGCGCTTCAGCAAGCAGAAATAATCGCCACTTTCCTGAAGCTCGCCCTGACCCAGGTAGGAGTGGACTTCAACAAGAGCGCCTCCCGGCCGCCTGCACCCAACAACTTCAGGCCCCGCCATGATTGGGAGGCAATAGGGAGAAGGTTGGCTTCCATGAGTAGACCTAATTGGGTGGATCACGCGCACCGATACAGACTTCTGGAAGGTATGAGGAGCTCGAAGCGAGCACCCTTCCCCGCTTAACCACTTAAATATGCACTGAGAAGAGTTGCTCTACGATTGTGCTTGTACGTATGTCGGCGAATGCCTCGTGATCAGCGAAATTGAGTGTGTGAATGTTGAAATGAAAGGCTGTTTTCAAACCGCGGAACCGCAGACTCAGACACAAGTAACGTCACAAGATATACAGTGTTGCCTTCTTGTTCTTGGCCCTGTCCTTCAGAAAACTGGTTTTGATGTCCATTATTCTAGAAAGTGAGGTGTTGCTGCGTGTTGAGAAAAGAAAAGGACAGAAAGAAGGAAGGGGAACGTTAATAAAGCGCCGCTTCTGATTGGGGCAAACACTTCTAAGTCTCTAACAAAGCATTTCCAACTCCGCGCTTGGCCTACCGTTTCAATTTATAACTTCCTTCCCGTTCCTTTTCCACACGATGGGATGAGTCGTTTTCACTGATGGTCAAGGCAGTGACCAATCAGGAGGTTTGCTCAGTCGAGCGAGTTTGCTTTATCTCGGCCCGACGCGCAAAGGAATCATAATGCGCGTGACGAGGTGCATGCAAAAAAATGGAACCATAGCCTCGTACCCTGACCGCTTCATATACTAGTACTCGTACCCTGACCGCTTCATATACTGGAAAAAGACAGATTTTCGGTAGCGATTAATTTTCGGTATTTTCGGCAAAAGTAGAAATTGACCAAAATTTGTAATAACTGAACTTTTTTTCTCTCACGGAAAACTATTAATTTTCGTCGAAGAATTATTTCTACCCCTCAACATCAGCTTTTCACAACATGGAATCTCAA
>JAOWAR010139524.1:0-11770 GCA_028571005.1 Clathrina lutea | reverse complement strand
GCACTCAGTTGGACCTAGAGGTGTCATTCTTGCAATTGGTGGCAGAGCACCATGGATTGTAGATGGACTATAGCATGATCCATCCATAGCAATGACTTTGAGGAAGAAAGAGTTACCCCCAGATGTCCGGTCGGGTTGTTATGACTTGCAGGATGATCGTTTTTTGCAGCGAGAGCGGAAAGGTGTCGGGCGACAGGATATGATCTGCAGACTTGGATTAAGCATTCAGTGAAGATAGTGCTCATGATATTATGTTGCCCAATTGCTTACGCTGCCAGGTAATGTCATCATGAATGTCATCATGAAGACTACAGCACTCAGTTGGACCTAGAGGTGTCATTCTTGCAATTGGTGGCAGAGCACCATGGATTGTAGATGGACTATAGCATGGAGTGCTGTACTGAACTGATGCATGAAGAGAGGAGAAGTACAAAACAAGGAGAAGTGACCCAAGTACTGAGCCCTGGGGAACACCAGATGAGATAGGAAGAGCCGGCTGTAGATAGGACACCATCAACAGATGTGACAACAGACCTGCCACGACGGTACGACCCTACCCAGGACAGAGAAGTTCCAGAGATACGGTGCGGCACAACTAAATCAACCGGTCATGGTCGACACGATCCAACGCTTTGTTGACGTACAGGAACACAGTGTGCACACAGTGCCCTGCATCCAGTGCATCATGCCAGTCCTCTAAGATGGTGAGCAGTTGCCATACCGTGGCAGTTTAGCGGCCACTGATAGTCGGGGAAGAAATCCTGCTTTAGGCAAAAATCCAGCAGTTGCTTCTTGACTAGTCGCCCAAAAACTTAAGCGACAGCACACAGAAGGGCAATCAGACGGTAGTTGACTGCCAAGTGATCTGTCTCCTTTTTGCTTGTAGACTCGATGCGGGCCACTTTCCACTGTCGAGGAAAAACTCCAGTTGTTAGGGAAAGGTTGAAGATGTGCCCTAGAGGAGTTGAAATGTAGCTGGCCGGTTCTTTCAACAAGCGATTAGAAATTTTGTCTAGGCCACCGCTTTCAAGTTTCCACAGGTCCAATCCCTGCAGTGCATATAAAATATCATCTTTGGAGATCTACTGCCGCGTAGGATCGGAGGCTCATTATTCTGACATTGTCGAGTTTTCTCCCTCATGGTTCCCTCGTGGCTTTCTCTATCCCTCTCTCTTTTCAGATCAGATTATATATGTTCAAGGAGGTTCATGGTGCGCATGAAGCAAACCTACAGTGCACTGTATAATGAACAACAAGATAATCAGGTGTGCAATGGCGTTTCGCAGAGTTCTCATCAAGAGATGCACTGGGAAATTAAGATAAAACAACTAGGCACAACAATCAAAGTAAAGCAAGACTATACACGCTTGTGGGAATATCACACAAATGCAAAGGGAACTGATTCAATATCCAATTTAACAGACTTGACACGTAAAACTCAGGCTGTCATGCTGGGTCACTGCGGGACAGATTCAAGGTGCTTACTAGAGCCAGAAACCAGCGACACCTGGACGTCCTCGAGGCGCTGGCTTTGCTCGATCACTGAAAAGCGCCCGAGCTTTGTGGTCAGATGGATCCAGTACGGGTGTTAAGTCTAGTAAAACAGAGACTGTGTTTGGTTTGCCATTGTTAACTTTTGTGATATTCCCAGCCAAGAGCACTTCATGGGGATACAACATACAAAAAAGATGCTTTCTTTTCCTAACTGGCGGCAAAGTCGGGAAAACACCTCCTTGGCCTAATTGATCGTCTCTTCAATGACTTTTTTTTCACTCAATTGCCATTCACGTCAGGTAAACACATGTTTTTCCTCACTGCTCTGCTTTCTGATGACCTTTTTCATTTTTTTCTCTCCGCGATTGCCTGCACTCACTTCAGGAAAACACGTTTTTTCCTCACTGGTCTACTTTCTGATCACTTTGTGGGGGGTCCCAATGCAAGCGGATCAAGAAAACACCTCAAGTTCCCTAACTGAGGTGTACCTTGAGAACACCTCCGTGAGGTGCTCCTGACAAGTTTGTATAGCCTCGATTTGCTTTCATTGTTGAGCCATTGTGCCCAGCCATTTGTCCTCATTTCCCAGTCCTGATGAGAACTGGGCAAAACGTAGCTGACATAACGCCCCTGATTGTCTCATTAATATAAAACCGTTATTTGCTACTAGTGTAAAGCAGACGGTCTGTCTGTCTCTCTGTCTGTCTGTCTGTCTGTTTGTCTGTCTGTCTGTCTGTCTGTCTGTCTGTCTGTCTGTGTGAGACTGATTAACGTCGAGACCAGTGGCAAGGGCGGCCACCAGACTTGCCCGTGGGGGTCCTCTGTCCCATGGAACATTTCCTTGGCCAATTTTTGTGTCTGTCCGTGGCTTCTTTCCCTCGAATTTGGCCTTTGGTCGAATTTTTCTGACCCGTCGATTGATGGCGGAAGGCGGGTGGGCATTTGTAACCATGGCGATGGGCTTTGATTGGTCACGATGCAGACCTGGGCTTGTGAGCCTGTGACTCACCCATGCGTGGCGTACAAAGTACACTTGGATTCACGCCATTCGAGCCGGAGCAACTACAATGAGCCGAAGACGAGCCCGAGCTGAAGGTGAGTTCCAGTAGTGGAGCAGTGAATGGGGAGCTTTTCGAACCCCGGGACAACCACGTGACGGGTAATCACCTTATCATATATACACACACAATGTCGTAAACAACGAAGGCAATAAGGGATCTCCTCTCAAAAATGTATATGTAGCACTGGAAAGAGGGATCATTTCGAAACCATAACTCAGTCCAAGTGTTTTTCCACTCTGCTTCACATAAATGTCACATAGGCAAGAGCTTTGCTGGGCTTGTGGCCGTTTGCTGCCGTGTTTACTGCATGGCCAGTGTGCATGAACACCAGATATTAACACCAGATACTGACTTGAACCTGATAGTCCCTTATCTTCCGAAGTCTACAGGGAAATGAACAGAAAGTAACCGCCAACACCATTTATGTACCGATATGTGGATGATATTTTCTCGCACTTCTCCGACCGACATGCGTGTGATAGGTTCTTCGCCTTGCTGAATGGACTTCCTCCGGCCTTGCGGTTTACACTTGAAGATAAAGAAAGCAACAGTTTGCCTTTCATGATGGACATTCGGGTCAGTAGGAAGGCTAAAGAGATGGTCACATCTGCCTACCGGAAGCCCACTTTTACTGGGTTGTACACGTGGTGGGATTCCTTTTCACCAATGAGATACAAGATCAACATGGTGCACGCTCTTGTTCACCGAGCGCTTCGGATTTGTTCTCCATCCTGAGTTGACGTTGATAGCAAAACCTGTGGCAGATCTTCCTACGCAATGGCTATCCAGGCAGTGTGCTCGACACCCACATGACATTGGTCCAACGTCCTGGCTTTATCGGCCCAGGAAAGTGCCCATTGATTATTTACCTTCATTGGCTAGGCCACAACATTGCCACCAGCTTTGAGAGGAGAATTCGAACCACACTGTGCCGTGTCTACCATGCGGTGAAGGTGAGGTTTGTGTTTAAGTCGCAAGACACACAAGGCTCATGTTGACAAGACCATGAAGGCAAGAACAACCTACACCACGGTGCGACGACACAAACTAAAAATGGTGCCTGATTAAGGTGGCCCGACCCTAGTGGCCAGGATCCCTACACCTACCCCCCTCTGAGAGCACAAAGCGACCCACAGCACAGAATAAAAATGCAAGAAGCCACTAGACATCACTCTGTACCTGCAGGGGAAAAGAAAATGTTAGCAGCAGCGGTAGAGAGAGATGAGATAGCTCGCGAAGCTTGCCCTGTTAGAGATCATGTTCAATCAATCTATCGGGGCGTCTGATCTAGCGGCCAGATCGACGCAGTGCTGGAGCAGCCAAAACAGGCTGGGGCACAACGGGCTGTTGTGGCACTGCTGGTCCGGGAGCCGGAAGGATGTCGCTGGCCTCGGCTGAAGAAATCACAGGATACTGCTGGCGAATGAAGCGACGATTGCGCACCAAGACTTGACTGCTGGCCAAGCGAACAATTTAGTGCCGGTAACGGCCAATGCCCACCACCATCCCATAACGGTCCCACCATCATGTCTTCTCGTCCTGAACAGCGACATGGCAGCCAATACTGAGGCGTGGCAGGGGTGTCGCTGTTGAATCATAACGCTCCTCCAGCTGGGCCTGGACAGAGGCGGCTTGACGCTCCGCTTCGTCAGTCTGCTTCTGGAATTCAGGCGCAAACGATCGGCAATGGGCTGGAATGAGGTCCTGAATAGGATGACCGAGCAAGCGCTGGGCTGGGGACAGCCCATTGGATCCAGGCATGCTGCGGTACTGGATGATGGCTTTTGCCCAAGCATCTGGCTGTAAGCACCCAATGTTGATATCCCATGTGCGGCGTATCAGTTTCTTCATAGACTTGACAGCCGCTTCCGTCCGTCCGTTTGATTGTGGGTAGTGCGGCGAAGACGTTTCATGCCGAATGCCCCAGTGCTGAAGAAAATCCTGGAAGACCTTCGATGTGAACGGCGGGCCCTGGTCAGTGTAAATCGTATCGGGAGCACCGGATGTGCAGAAGATACCACGCAGTGAAGCGGTGATTTGGCTGATAAATCCAAGGCCAGGATGAGAATTGATTCATCACAATGAGAAACTGTTGGTGGGCATAGGTGCCAAGGTCATGGACAGGAACTGAAACGGGCGACCAGTAGGTATGTGTTCAATAAAGGGCTCCTTTGGCGGCGAGGGCAACCCACGCTGACTCTCCGCACACTGCCGAACCACATTCGCGATGTCGTTGTCGATCAATAGCCAATACACTGTCTGGCGAGCACGAGCTTTGGTGCGTTCTATGCCTTGGTGACTCTGGTGAAGAGAATGCAGCACCTCATGGTGCATATACTGCTTGGCACCACAATACGGCAACCATAGAGTACTATACCATCCTCCGCGGTAAGCTGATCACGAACACCCCAGTACAGACGGAGGGTTGATGGGCAAGTCTGCCTTGGTCAAAGGAAATCCCTCCTGGATCTGGACAATCAGTGTCTGCAAATTGGCATAGCGCTCGGTTGCACACTGTACTGCTTCCATACAGATGTTGGGTTGCTCCTCATCTAATGACCGGGTGGCCACCTGACGCAACGTCAGGGAATCTGGATCTTCAGCCAACTCGTCATTGTCAGCGGGCAGTGATACCAGTTCACAAGAAAGGGCATCAGCCGCGGAATAAGTCTTGCCTTGGCACCACGTTGCGCTGAACGAGTACTCCATGAGCTGGCGACGCAAACGCTGGAGGCGCAAATTTTCAATTTCATCAAGCCGTTTCGAATTCAATATCGTAACCAGGGGCTTGTGGTCAGTAACAATATCGAAGCGGGCCAGACCAGCCAAGAAAAGGTGATACTTCTTGACAGCCTACGTCACAGCCAGCATTTCCAGCTCAATGATGGCGTAACGACTCTCGGTGGGCGTCAAAAATCGAGACCTGGCCTGGACAACTCGCCACTCACCTTGGTCGAGTTGTCGGAGAACAAAGCCAAGGCCCTTCTGTCGACTGGCATCAATGTGTAGTGATAGCGGTCTTGCACCATCAAAGTACGACAGTATTGGCGGCGTGCTGAGCACCTGGCGGGCGCAAATAAACGCTGCCTGGTGCTGCTCTGACCAATGGAAATCATTCTTTGGGCTAAGCAGTGGTCTCAAATGCTCCAAGAGGCCCGCAAGCTTCGGCGTTGATGATCCCAACTGATTCTCCAGGCCAAAAAATGAACGCAGATCGGTTATAGTCTTCGGTGTTGGAAAGGACGACAGGGCAGCTGTGAGATCCGGGTCAATCATATAGCCGTCACCCGACAGCAAAAGCCACCGAACTTGATTTTTGTCTGAGAAAACCGAAACATCTAGGGATTCAACGATATTGCACACTCTTCGCAGCGCCGGAGAAAACGCCGAACATGCTCTGCATGATCCTCGATTCTCAGGTCAAGAACCAACACGTCATCCACGATGCGTTGAAAACCCATCAAGCCGTCCAAGGCTTCTGCCATGCGCCAATTGTAGTGCTCACCGATCGAGGACAAGCCATACGGGGTTCGCAAGTACCGAAAACGGACAAACGGTATGATAAAAGTAGTCAGTTCACGGCTAGCAGGGTCCAAAGGGCACTGATGATAGCCTTTAGTGCGTCGAATGTGGTGAAGACCTTGGCTTGACTTGCGGTTATGGAAGCAACACACTCCAATGGTGTTGGTGACTGGTAGCCTTCTCGCACAACATAGCGATTGAGGTGAGTAAAGTCGACACACAACCGCACTTCCTCTGATAGCTTCTTGGGTGCTACTACGATGGGAGAGCACCACTTGGTAGGAGTAGTGACAGGTTCAATCCCTCCTTGCTCCAAGAGTAAATCCAGTTGCTTCCTAAGCGGTTCACGATATGCAAATCAGGGGATGCGATGAAGCGTCATTACACAGCAGGGCGTAGCTTCTGGCTCGACGTGTATGGTATACATCTTACCTGGCATCACTCGCAAGACACCATCAAACACTCCTGGAAACTCTTCCATGAGCTGCTCTCTGGTAACGTTTCTGCTAGCTGCCGGCTAGGCAACACATCTGATCTGAGTTGGCAAGTCCTGGGGGATCAGTGAAAGATCTCGTGTAGCTTCCCCTGATAGAAGTACCTCCTGGACGTTCTCAATAATATGCATCACAGCCTGGGTGGACTGTAAGCCCAGAGATAGCTTCACAGGTAGACAACCAAGTGAACGCATGTCTGTGCCATCTGCCGAATGTGGACACCCTCTTGCAGGCTGAAGGAGCTCCACTGATGTCTGGACCAGCTGCAGAAACTCTGGCCCAGCAGCACAAACACCCGCACCAGGGTCCGGAATGGCGCGCACAGTAACACTGCCACTAGCTGCCTGCACTCCAACACGGATGGTAGGGGCATGTGGTTTGTGGGCCGTTGCAATCAGGAGGCTTACAGCCACACATTGCCGTGGCCCTGGGCTACTCGACAGTTCTGGCTTCGTCTTTGGAGCCGACTGACAAACATGAGCGTAGTGGCCTGTCTTGTGGCACTTGGAGCACTGCACATTTCGCGCAGGGCATGCTGAACACGGACGAGAGCCCCTGCCACAGTAATGGCAGGTAGTAGAACCTACAGGCGTTGAACGCGACTGCACTCGCCGTGCACCGACTGATAGTGCATCCAGCTCACGATGTTGAAGGTCAGCCATCTTGTTCGACTGACATTTGAGGATGGCCTGGTCAAGTGTGAGAGCTGCTTCGGCCAGCAACTTCTTGCGCAGAGAAGAAGAGTAGACGCCACGCACGATACAGTCCCGTAGGACGATCTTCGTACATGGAGCACAAAAACCACATGTCACGAAGATCCGTGCAGAAGTCGTCGAAACGCTCCCCCTCCGCCTGTGTCCGGCTTAGGAGCGCATGGTGCTCAACAGTCTCGCTGAGCTGCCCTTTATAGCGAACTTCTCGAGTCGTCGTAGAATAACCGCCACGTCGTGTTTTTCACTGTCAGCAAGGTCAAAGTTATCCACGGCCTTCAAAGTGTCATCAGCGAGGCATGACACCAGCATGTCATACTGCATAATCTTCTCAGCCCGGTCCAGTCCGGAGAGGTGAAAAAACTGTCCCATCGCCTTTTCCAGAGAGTGAACGACTCCCCATGGTCGAGTGAAAGGTCCAACGGGGTTAGCTTCGCCAGCAAAGAGAGCCATGTGAGCCCCGTGACAGGGAGGGCAGACGCACCACTGGCAACACCAGCGCTAGCACCATCCGCAATAGCAGCATCTTGTCCATTGGTCGCTATGGTCAAGTGTTACACCGCAAGCTCAACAGAGAAGTGAAATCCTGTTCGCTGCGCCATGTTTAAGTCGCAAGGCACACAAGGCTCATGTTGGCAAGACCATGAAGACAAGAACAACCTACACCACGGTGAGACGACACAAGCTAAAAATGGTACCTGATTAAGGTGGCCCGACCCTAGTGGCCAGGATCCCTACACCTGCATTGCTTCCCCACATGTCCTCGTCCTCATCGAATGAAAGTGATGAACACGTGTCCTCTTCCATTGAGGAGGAAGGAGGACTGAACGATTCATCTGTTTTCTCCTCAGGCTCTCGCAGAGCATCACTGGTCATGTCCATATTTCTCTCGCTGTGCTCACTGCAGTTCGCAGCCTGTTATAACTCCCTTGGATGGCTCAACGGCTCATCTCCCAGTCAAGACAACTCACACAGAGCTTCAAAACACACGAGGCAAAAACCAGAACTGTATGCACACGTTGCCGAACACAACAAAAATCCAAATGTCAGCCATGATCGCTATGGGACCGGGATGCACGTGGGTGTGGGGTTTGTACGCATCATTACGCGTACGCTAAACTACCATTATGACAATCCTTCCCAAAAAAAGAACATTTAAACCAATTTACATAGGTAAATACAAGAAGAAAGAAAGAAAGAAAATTAAGTTAAAATTAAAAGTAAGTTGTGGCGATTCCACAACTTGCTTGCTGGGTCCTGCACCAAGACTTGGTTGCCAACTTGCAGGTGAGGGAGGTCCTTGGCCGATGCATTGTAGAGTGCTTCCTGCTGCTGCTGCTGAGATGCTGTAGCACACATAATGTCCTCTTACTCAGCCATGAACTGCCATTCCTTGGAAAACGCATGACGATGAGATGGGGTCGTGTCTTGAACAGGGTGGCTGTACAGGACCTCAGCGGGAGACTGGCCGCTGGACCGGTTAGGCGTGTTGCGGTACTGTAGGATGCCTCGTGTCCACTGGTCGTCATTGAGACAACCATGGACATCGTCGTGGCAACAGCATAACAGATGCCTCATCGACTTCACCGCAGCCTCCGCACGTCCGTTAGATTGCAGGTAGTTAGGAGAAGATGTGATGTGACGCACACCCCACTCTGCAAGGAAGGACGCAAAGGAGCGGGAGGTGAACTAAGGGTCGTTGTCAGTGTAGAGAACGTCAGGCGCCCCAGCAAAGCAAAACACCTGGCGCATAGTGCCGATCAACTTGCGCGCAGTAGCAGACGGCCCAAACCGGTGGACAAACGGCCATCCAGAGAGATGATCCACCTCCACTAGAAACTGCTGGCCTGCTTGCGATCCAAAGTCAGCATACAAAACTTGGAAAGGACAGGATGGCTGGGCATGTCGAATGTATGTCTCCTGCGGCTGCGAGGGTATCTCACGCTGGCACGCTTCGCCCGAACAACATTGGCGACGTCGTTGTCAAGCCCAGGCCAGTAGACAATGCTCCAGGCACGCTGTTTTGTGCGCTCAATGCCCTGGTGGCCCTCGTGTAAGAGGGAGAGGACCTGGCGTTGCATCGCGTGAGGGATCACTAAACGACAAGCATACAGCACCAGATCGTCGTCGAGTGTTAAACCACCACGAACGGACCAGAACTTTCGCAGTGGTTCTTGAAGATCACCTTTTGCGTCAGGAAAGCCTGTCTCCACAATACGCTTGGGTAGCTGGTACTCTGGATCAGCAGACGCATGCTGGCGCACTTGATCCAAACGGAGATTGCTCCACTCATCCTGTAGACCAGCAAGGAGAAGTGTACAGACAACAACCTCATTGTCTAGGATAGTATCCTCAGCAGGCGGTTCAAGTGTGGGAGAATGAGAGAGAGCATCTGCTGCGGCGTTATCTGCGCCCTTCAGCCACGTCGCGGTGAATTGATAACGCACGAGCTTCATGCGAAGGCATTGCAGCTGAACATTTCAATTTCATCGAGACGGTGGTTGTTGAGGATGGGCATGAGAGGTTTGTGGTCCACAACGACATCGAAATGCGGAAGGCCAGCCAGAAAGAGTTCACACTTCTTGGTGGCCCAAACAATGGCAAGCATCCTCCAGCTCAATGACTGCATAGCGCGACTCTGTGTCTGACAGGAATCGCGATCCTGCTTGCACCATTCGCCAGAAAGAATCAGGGTGTTGCTGTAGAAGAACAAAACCAAGGCCGTGTGGGCGGCTGGCGCGTCAGTATGTAGTCGAGTTGGCCGTTCTGGATCGTAGTGAACCCTTTAGCAACAGGCCATTGTCGATTGCCAGTTCGTCTCGGAAATTCCAGAAGGGGTGGAGATCTGGATTCACCTCACAGCGTGCTTGCGGCCATCCGGCCATCCAGTGAAGACAGTCTGTTTGAGAGCCATCAGGGTGCTGTCTTCCTCTGTTACTCCTCGAATCCGTTCCAGGATTGCTGATGAGAACTGGGAGCCCAGTGGCGTACCTGCATTGCGCCAAGTGTGCAGAAAAACCACCTGGGGTTGACCAACTTTCGCTTAAACAAAAACAAAAAAAAGGAACTTCAGCGCGGCAACCACACCAAAGGCCGGGCGAAGCGCAGCGATAGTCCCACAGCGGCTAGGCTAGTACAAATCGCCCCACACCATGCATGGGGGCCATTTGTGTATATGGTTTATACGGTTACGTTTGACTATGCTAATTTTCGCTGTGGATCGCTGCGCTCACTAATTTTCCAGTCTTTCAAAAGGTGGACCGATGATTCCTTCGTTTTGCCCTGACGCTGATTCTTGGAACTTTGTGCAAGTCACAGTCCGTGCTCCGTTCTTTTCTGAGAGTTGTTGACGACAAAGCTCTTGCTCTGCCCCAGAAGCGAGTGCACGGACGATGTGACCATATTGTAGGTGAATCGTCGTCTTCTGCCATCAAAAAATTGTCGACCTCGTCCAGCAACTTTTGCATTAGCAAGCTTGTGGGCACAATTATCAGAGACGTCACAAGGTAGGACAACTGTGAAATGGTCTTTACTTCAGGTTAAAAATTCAACATTTTTCCCTGAGCAGATCGCAATGGATCAACGCATGTTTGCGTCCACCGGAGACATTCACTTTCCCCCCTCGGAGCGGGCGCTCCTTGTTTCGCCAAATTCTCTTGGCTTCGCTACTCTAACAAGGAGAATGGATGGTTTAAGCCTACCTTGTGTGCTCTTTGGGAAGAGCAACTCAAGCCGTGGTCAGTTCGTGTCGACTCCATTGACAACTTCCACAAGATCGCCTCACTTCTTCCATTCGGACCAGAAGTCCCACCTTTTGGCCATGGCTGACATGTCGTACTTCCTTTCCGTCAGGAAGCATGAAGCCTCGTCAGTGCACGCACAATTACACTCAGTAGATGCTGAAAATATATGTACACATAAAAAGTTTTTCTGCTCTGACTTCATGAGAAAAGTAGATAAAAATATTGGGGCGAGCTTTGCACAAAAAAAATGTTGGGTACTGGAGTTGCTTGGGTGCTCAGAATTAAATTTTCAGGGGTTTAGCCACCTTCTAATGCAAAAAAATCCCGGGGAGGACCCAGACTCCCTAGAAGAACCACCCTGACGCCCCACCAAGGTACGCCCCTGGAACTTCATGAATCACCAGCTCAAGATTGTCAATGCGATGTTTGTCGTCCGCTGACAGTCTCAACAGTACACCAGCAATGGCGACTTCTGCACCAGGTTTGTAAATGATCGTCGTATCATATGGCTGCAGTCACAACAGCATTCGACGTAGTCGTGGTGGCGCAGCATTCAAATGCTTCAAGTGAATCAACGATAACAGTTTGTGGTCTCATTCAACGATAAACTGGTGACTGTAAAGGTAGTGATGGTAGAGCTCGCACCCATACGCAATCGCCAGCATTTCCCGCTCAATATTGGCATAACGTGTCTCAGCTGGAGTCAATGCTTTGCTTGCAAAAGCAACTGGCTTACCGTCTTGGAT
>JAOWAR010139413.1:0-11770 GCA_028571005.1 Clathrina lutea | reverse complement strand
GCATCACATGCAGTGCTTTCAGCATCACATGCAGTGCTTTCAGCATCACATGCAGTGCTTTCAGCATCACATGCAGTGCTTTCAGCATCACATGCACTGCTTTTAGCATGACATGCAGTGCTTTCCTCATCACATGCAATGCTTTCAGCATCACATGCAGTGCTTTCAGCATCACATGCAGTGCCTTCAGCATCACATGCAGTGCTTTCAGCATCACATGCAGTGCTTTTAGCATCACATGCAGTGCTTTCATCGTCACATGCAGTGATTTCAGCATGACATGCAGTGATTTCAGCATGACATGCAATGCTTTCAGCATCACATGCAGTGCTTTCAGCATCACATGCAGTGCTTTCACCATCCCATGTAGTGCTTTCAGCATGACATGCAGTGCTTTCAGCATCACATGCAGTGCTTTCAGCATCACATGCAGTGCTTTCAGCATCACATGCTTTCAGCATCCCATGCAGTGCTTTAATGATCACGTGCAGTGCTTTCAGCATCACATGCAGTGATTTCAGCATCACACTGTTCAGTCGCTGCTGTGTCAATGAAGCCCTTCCGAAGGTCTTCAGCCGATGCATGGCAGAAAACGAACACTCTACAGTTGCCCTGATGACAGGAGGA
This sequence comes from Clathrina lutea, assembly GCA_028571005.1. Taxonomy (NCBI): domain Eukaryota; kingdom Metazoa; phylum Porifera; class Calcarea; order Clathrinida; family Clathrinidae; genus Clathrina; species Clathrina lutea. The sequence continues at coordinate 11,143 of JAOWAR010139413.1, read as the reverse complement.
GTGAGGTAAATCTTGAGTAGAATGGGAACATTTCGCAACATCAGTTTGGCACCACCCACCACGTTGATTGAAGAGATTGCAAATGGCCCTGTCGGTTTTGACCTTGGGCATTACTTTGTAGCAACAGCAGCTGATGAAGGTTTCCATCCTCTGTTTCGTGACCTCCGATAGCCAAGCCTTCCTTGCAAATAAAAACTGCAAGGATTCCAGCTGCTTGATAAGCATCTGATGTCTATACGTCTGCATGCTCGGCGTTGACTCCATCAATGCGTTGACTCGCTCCCGCCTCCTGACCAAGTGCCAACTTTATCATCACCTCACGATGCTGCTGTGATCGATTGTGGCCTGCGAACCTATTGCCCGCTTTCTTCCAGCTGTCAAAGTCGACGTCGATGAAGACATTCTCTGATCTCTTCCAAAGGAAGTCTGATTTAGAGCTAGCACGTCGTGCACGAAGGCAATGCCAGCTAAAGACCTTACCCCGCGTCATGGAGAGCGTTATCCATGGGAATTCTTTGTACCAGTGCGGAAGAATGAGTGACGGCGCTTTCCTTGTGATTTTGACGTTGCCCTTTCCAACGTGTCTTTGTCATTCGGTTGAAAAGGGGTGCTCTAGTTGAGGTTGCGAGAGGTTGCTTTGCAATTGGAACCAGCCATGGGTTGAAGGAGACCGAGCGGGCGTGTCATCATCCTCACACTCAGTGCCAACATCCTCGTCTACGTTCTGCTGGGCTTGGCTGCATGGCGCTTTCTCCTCCTCCTCCTTCCTTCAACGGCGATGACTCGCTTGTTCTACCCCGCTTCAACTAGGCAACAGTTGTGCATTGACCAGCAGGGAGTTCGTTCTTTCTCGTTCGACTTTCCAATGACGGCGAATCGCCAACCTCGATGCAACCTGACGTGCAAACTGATACCGACCATGGTGCTCTTTTGATCATATTGCCTCGAACCCGGACCATTTAGCCCAGACCGGTGTTCCGCCAGCTATGGCCACGGCGCTGCCATATTCGAATGCAGCTTTTTTTTTTGTTGTCAGCTGCGCCTTAACCTACTAGTAAGCACAAGGTTGACGCGAAACATAGAAAGAAAAACTTTAACCTTTTCTTTGGCTCATTCATGTTACTGTCAGTACCAGTTCGTGCAGGGAAAGTTCGCTTTAGCGGGTGAGGAGATTGATCTTCAGGAAGGAGTGACTTTCTTCTGCTCACTCAAGATTTGTTTACTCAATAGTTTTTTGGGAGGCCCCCAGCCAAAATGAGGGGAGCATGGCCCCTGCCCCCCTGGTTCTGACGCTTATGATCATGACTATGATAGGTTAAAATATTTTTAAAAAAATTCCGATAAATGCTCTTATGATGTAACTTCCAGATGGCCAAGAAAATAACTCCATGACTTTTCTTTAAACAATTCTTCTCCTTGGTCAGACATTCTGTGTTCGGAGAAAAACAGGCAGTCCAAACTGTGCAGACAAGTGGTGTCCACGCGTCAGCAGCTTGACGTCATACCACGATTGGAGAAGCCGCTGGAAGAGCAGCAGGCCCTGCTGGAGAGAACCAATGAGAACGTCATCTTTCTCTCAAGAGCTCTTCGAGTTGTGCGTGATTCTCCAAAACATGTCCAGGCAAGCTCTCCACCTTTTTTGTCAATGATTTTTGAACGAAAAAGTCATCTGTTTTTCAAAATTAATGAGCTTTCCCTCTGGCGTTTTGCGTAGCACACTGTAGTTTCGGCTTCTCTGTTGGACCCTCATCGAGTGGGATTTTGAAATATCTCTACAAATGCTCAGCCTTTGCAGTATGATTGTTGGTAACGATTTAGGGGAATAGGACAAAGAAATGAAAGAACTAGCGTCCACGCCAATCTGAGCCATTGAGGTCTGTCAAATCATTTGTTGGTTTCACAATTCACACATGGCTTAGTCGTCTTTTCGCCATGGATGTGACGACTGAGCCGCTTAGTCAGCAAGGGTTACGACTTGCCCAATCTCCGGCCCAATGACAGGCTCTTACCCCTATCCAAGCCAGGAGAAAGAAGATTGTTCGCCCCGGCCAAATTTCTGGAGGTCTCTCCGTAGGTTATTTTTCAAGCTACGTAGTTTCATTATTTCCCCTATGGTATTTTCAATTTGGAAAAGAAGAACTTTAAATATTGATTGTGATGACGGTTTCCATTGTAGTTATCCACGGCAAAAGAAATGCATGACATTGGCAAGCATTGAGCACAATCTTTGATCCAGTGACTCTATCGTATCTTTCCTTACTGCCTTCCTCCTCTTATTTGAGCAATAATGGAGCACAGGACTTGAAAGAAACTTTTTTTTCCTAAGTTTGAAATAGTCTATAGGCTGATGTCTTTATTTGTTTTCGAACCCGTTGATTTATATTCATCGGTAACTGTGGAAACCAAAATTTCTTCTGATGAGCAGTTTTGGGTCAAGCTGTCGGAGAAAATGAGGATTAAGGTTTTCAGATCAGGAAAACTTGATTAATTTTTTTTATCAGCATCACCCCCTTCACCATTTGATCGCCGAAAATCCTATCCCAAATTTTCCTCGTCCTCACAATCCTTGTCAACATAGTCCTAGTCAGAGTAGAGTTGATCTTGAGATCTAAAGCTTATGTCTTTGTGTCTGATTTCAATCTGCACTTTTCTATACAGAGCTGTCATGGTATTGCTATGTGGCGTTACTACCCGTGGGTCAACTGGTACAGTCATGCTGAGACTGGTCAGCTGAGGACTGTTACGTATAAGAAACAACGGAACGACACCATTTTACGAGTAACTTTTCACACTCCGATGGCTCAGTATTATCATAACAGGTGTAATGAATATTACATTCAGTTCGGAGGACAAGAGTGTACACAACCAGCTCCCATTGTCACAACCTTCTACAACTCCAAGTACAGTGGAAGCAGCAGTTATTGGGGTACAGCTCCTCCAGCTGAAGTGGGTGGTTTCTGCAACGCTACATCTCAAGGTCAACTGTTACCAGGAGACATTCAAGTTTCTTTTTATGTGTATCAAAGATGTGGTACTTCTTCTACTGATGCATACACTGGAAAGCAGTCCGGTGGCAGAGTTACTAGTTACTTAATTGTTGAAGAATACTGTACATAGATGGATATCTTTGGAAGGAATTTCAAATGATTTTCTTCGTCAACTTTGAATGAAGGTCTGATTGTCTTCATGTTCCACTTAATTTTCAACTTATTCAATTTCGGAGTGCGCTGCTCTTCCGTCTCTCTCTCTCTCTCTCTCAGTCTCCTTCGTTTCACCTGGAAACTCCATATGTGACATTTGACATCCTTCACCCTCCTGAACTTTAAACCGAGGGAATTACTCAACAACCATTGTGATGCCAAGGAAGATTAGGCTTGTAAAACATTGGTGGAAGTTCAAGCTAAAAGTTTGGGAAAATTTTTCTTCTGAGTCTTGTTACAGCACTTATAAAAGTATTCTTTCCAATGTAATCTTCCCTGTTGACCTTGTTAGTTAATTTCGCTTGTCTAGACTGACTGAATTTAAAGTTCGGGATCCTTGGAGACTGGAGCTTTACCTTAATGGTGTACTCAACGGCAATGGTTGTTTTGTGCACTCTTTGAGAAGGAGCAACCTGTCCACGCGAACGAAACAGAATGTGGTGATTGTATGGCCGACCATGCTTTGTTTTGTGTAGTCTAATAGCGACACGTCGACGTGAAGGAAATGAAATTTGAAAAGAGAAGAGGAAGAAAAGAAAAACATTTTTGGGAAGAGGAAAGAATGACGTTTTGGCCACTGGGCTTCATCTCCGAGAGTGGGAAGAGAGCTACTGATACTATGGCAGTGGGGAAGAGCTGGAAGGGTGTGAGGTTGCATAGGTGAAGCATGACTGTAGAAAATGTAAGGTATGAGGTGTAAGGGGCATGGTGTCAAAGGGGCAGAATGTCCACGCCATCGCCATCCACATCCTGCCTCTTTGAAATCTTGCCCCTCACACCTCATACCTTATATTTTCTACACTCACATCTCACCCATGGAACCTCACACCCCTCCAGCTCCTCCCAACTACAATAGTGTCAGTGACTCTCTCCCCCCTTTTTTCCTCTTCTCTTTCCAATGATACAAAATATCTTCCTTGTCAACAGAAACAAAATTTGAGCGAGAATCATGGACACAAACTTCAATGAAAGCAGCAAACGGTATAAGTACGAGAAAAAAGAAGAAAAAAGAAACGAGAGGAGGTTTTGCCCATAGGACCTCTTTAGCTCAAGTAGAAAGGATGATAGGCTATAGAGGTATGGCGTGTCCGGAGAGGTGAGAGACATCCTGTTTTAACCTGATATGAGGAAAGAGTCGAGGAACAAGATGTGAGAAGGAAGATGCAGGTGTGATAGGCTTAAGAAGGGCCAGAAGGTGGGAAAGGGGGTAGAGAGGAGGTCACGATTATGTAACAAAAATAAAGCTACATTAATGTCAACAGAAAATCTACAGAGAACACAATCACAACAGGAGGGTGTCTATCCCCTGGTTACGGTTGACTACTCTCTCTTGTTATGCAGCGTGTAGGCGATGAATCTAGAGCCGTTGAGCTATTCTCCTTTGCAGCACATCCTGGGGACATTTTGGAGAACAGACCCCGACATGGAGTGGCCTGGTGTACTGAAATAGAGTACCACTGGTGTGTCAGAATGAAAAATTTTGTCATGGTGATGTCCATGCTGCCCCTCAGGCAGCAGCCATTTTCACCCCCAAACAAGAGAGCACATACCTTGAATGCGCAGGTAATTAGATAGACTATTGGGGTGGAGACACTGGTGAAAGGGCCAGAAAGCTTGTACGTCCGCCACCTAATGCAACAGGGATCTGGTTCGACACCAGAGCACGTCATGCACTTTGTGGAATGGCCAGGCAGAGGTGCCATCGAAACATTCTGTGTCTGAGTCGGGCTGTTGGTGATGACATTTGCTTGACATTTTCATTCGTGGGAAAGAAATAAATTCCGCCAAGCACGAGTTTGTGAGTTCGATGTGATGGGGCGGAGGACGAAAAAGAGGAGGTGCATATTGGATGCCCGTGGCATTGGCGTTCCTCGATGTCGCTTACCAACGGTAGTACTTTGCAATTATTATCATTTAGCACACTTCTGACTTTTTTTTCTTCTCTTCTTCTCCTTGCTTCTCTGCTTAACTTCTCTTCGTCTTTGCTTCGTCTCTGATTGAGCACATATGAACCAGGAGTTGACCTGTAGTCATTCCTATAACCTTCACATTTTCCTGTTCATTTTTGGTCAGCGTTTCTGTGTGGAAAGTACAAACCACCATGTCGGAAAGTACAAAGACTTAGCTTTCAGGAAATGTCTACGCTTCTAATCAATTTCTGTTTGTAAAATTGTAAGGTTTAAAATGGATATATGAGAAAGACTACATTTTGTCACAAGCTTCAATTTTGCTGAATTTACTACAATCCCAAAATATTATTAAATGCCTTGTACTTGTGTGATACCTTGTACTGTTATGGTGCCTTCCCAATTTAATTGAGAACCTTCCTCATAGATTATAACATTTCTAACATATAACTGGAAGAGTTGGACGACCTAAGTCTCTTGGGTCAAGATGCTTACGGACATAAGAAAACAACAGCAACACTAGGAGGTCGGAGTGCTCACAGATAGCTGATGAGGAGCTCGACACAATCTTTGACGCGGTGACGAGCTTGCTAAACTGCCATGCAACTTTTCTCTGATCAATATTCCTTTTCTTTGTGACAAAAGCTAAAAGAAATTTTCAAAGGTTCATTGACAAAGCTCACAAACCAACGTGTAGCTCCGAAGGTATGTGTCTCCACCTAAACAGATTCATTGGTTACCATGGAAAGCAAACTTCCGTCATGTCATGAGTTTGGATCAAGCTGTCAGAAAGCTGAGGATGAATGTTTTGAGCCAAGGGAAACTTTGTAAGTTTTTGACCAGATACAGTCCCTCTTAGCCTTTGAAGGAAAAACGTTCTTGTGATTTTAGGGATCTGTCTTCTTCCCTTCACGTGTCTATACAGAACTGCGAAGCATTTTCAAGACGAAACTGGAAACTCACTTCTCTCTTTGAGATATTTTCCAAATGTGCTGAATTATTCCTGTCATGATTTCAGTTTTTTTATGTTCTTCTTGTTTTCTTCCGCCTTCGTTCCTTTTTTTTCCCAACAGGAGATTAGCCAAGAGAATTGAAGCAATATTTTTTCTTCAATTCCATTAAAACACATCTATCTGAGTGAGAGATACTTCCCTTTAGTCACCTGAAGCAATGGCGCAGAGAAAGGTCCGCTGAGGACTGAACGACGTCGACATCATTAAAATTTTGCGGTTACTTAAGATGACTCGGCTCAGAAGTGGCTGGAGCAAAGAGTGATACATTCAGTCAGGCCGACAGGACTGCACAAGAACAGCCTTCTCCCACTGTCAGAGCAAAGCACGGCGGCGCTAGCCATTGGTGTCCAGTTCCTCCAGCCGAAGTGGGTCGTTTCTGCAATGCTGTGTCTCAAGGACAGCTGTTACAAGGAGACATTCAAGTTTCTCTTCATGTGTATCAAAGATGTGGTGCTAGTTCTGCTGGTACATAAACTGGAAAGTTGTCCTGTGGCAGACTAGTTACTTACTTGTTGAAGATTTCTCTGTGTGGATCGATGATATCTTTGGATAGAAATCCAAGTGATTTTCTTCATCAGTTATAATGGCGGGCTGATTGTCCTCATGTGCCGTTTTCACATTTCTTCTCCAATTTTGGAGTCAGGGGCCCTTGTCTTTCGATCTTCTTCGTCCCTCAAAGCTCCGGTGTCATTCTCTCTATTCGCCAAAAAAGAGAGATAAACGCAGGGAGGAAATAAATTGATAGAAGAAAGTTTCATGAAGCTCATACTCTCGTGCCCGGTCCAGACCGGGACTTGAACCTGCTGCAAAAGATCGCCCCAAATAGCCATGAGGACGAGAGTGGCCCGTGTCTCGCTACTACAATCTTCCAGCCTTAAGCTTATCTCGTGTAAACGAGGGTCCGTGGTGTGGGAGAGGATTGTAGGGAAGGAATAGGCGACGTTCGCTCGCTCAGAGGCGATTTGGTGCCGCAGGTTGACTCATGATACGAGAGTCATTAAATTTTTTTGCGATCAGTTCTCTTTATTCTCCCCTTTCTTACAGCACAATTGAGAGGCATTCTCCCAAACCAGTTCTTGCCTGATAACTATACGTTTATGTTTAATCGAATGGTTAGACAGATTTCGGCATTAGCTCAATGGATTTCTGAAAAGGAATGATTCTTTTACCTGATCCATGAGGGACACCGGAGCAAGGAATGGCGTGACTTGCTAACAATATTTATGGAAAACACAAACAGCAGGTCTCCGCTATACTGAGAGCATGGACACGTGATAAAGATTTCCACAACCCTCCCTGCCGGTGTGACCAGCCGATCCTCCCCACCCCACCCCCACCTTTTCTCAGCTATTCGCCACGATCATAACGACGCTATGTTCGCCGTTCGAAAAGCACGCTTGCATCTGAGCAGTACAGTGCTCCGCAGGAGACTTGCATGAAACTAGTTTTTCTAAACGCGGACGTGGATACGTGAGGAAGAGGGCTTGTACATGTGCCCGATACTACGGGATGTCCAGCTAGTACGCGCACAATTGGAGCTCCCCGATTTATTCCCTCACATCATCTCGGTTCATTCAAAAACATCTGATCATGCATTGTAAATAGCAAGAGACGAAAACAAGAGTCGGAAATCGTTTGACATGGTTGAAAGAAAACCACATGGTAAGCCTACCATCTTTCCAAAAATCTCAATACACGTGACATCTTCATCAGCGACCAAGAATCGAATGCTCACACCTGTTGGGCAAGCATTTTAACACCTCATAAGCTAAAGAGACGACAACATCTCCCCATCACACACCGATTGTCCTTACAGCTCTTTGTGACAGCGTTTTGGAAATAGCCCTTGATCTTGATTACCTTGAAGAATTGAGCAAATGACAATCTCTGTAAATCCGCTGAGTCTTACCGACCTCCCACACAGTGTTGCGCCGGGAGACTTTGACGTTAGCCTCTCTGTAAATCCGCTGAGTCTTGTCGACCTCCCACACAGTGTTGTGACGAGAGAATTTCCCGCTGGTTTCCTTATTTGGAAGAAAACGTGTTGCACTTTCCAAACTTCCAGACGAGAATGCTGAGGTTGGACACTTTCCTATTGTGTGTCCACAAGACATTTGACAAAAAAGGCAGCGCAGAGAAAGGATGTGCACGTTTTACGAGTAAAGGCAATCAATAGAAGCAGCCAGAAAGTTCTACGTGACCAGAAGTCTGCGTCGTGGTAGGTCCCGAGAAAGCTATAAATTGAGTCGATCAGACATCGCGAGGGTATCGATTTTCAAGTTAGGAAAATCTTGGAAGCAGAGAGCTCAACTTCCGGACAAGAAGTTAGTTGTTGATGTTAACGTCTGTTGATGACCCTCTTTTTTCTGAATCTGAAACGACTGCCGGTTTGTACACTGTTTTTTCTTTCAATTTTCCAGATCTTTTCGGCAGAAAAGCGTGTATCGCGGAGAGGACGATGGCGATTTGGAAGCCACGCTAGCCACGCTTGTTTGGGGTTGTTGCGTTCGTGGTGACATCGCCGGTTTGTGGATCGGCAACCGAAGCAGGCCCTTCCTCAGGTAACGTTGTCAAGACCAAACGTTATTCCACGCACGCAACACAGCTGCTAGCTGTACGTGCGACCACAATCTACCCACGCAACCACAGCGGTCAGTGTGACGACGTCTCTGCATACGAGTGCCTTCCCGGCCCATGCACGTACCCTGGAACCTCTCCGTTTAAAAACAGTGAATCAGTCACGTGAGGAAAGAAGTGATGAGATGCCCGTGGAAGATCGGGAAATAGAGTATAGCCGCCTTGGCGCCACCGACTCCTGCTTGTGCAGGCAGTGAGGATCGCGTCTTGGTAGCACGTGGAGAGCTTCTTTGTTTATGTATTGATCTTCTGCTTACTTATGTCATGTTTGCAGGTAACGGTGAGTGTATGCGACAGTGGTTGCGGATGGCCGGTACTGCTAATAGCGATCTGGACAAACTGGAGGAGAAGGCTCGTTCGCTTCATCTGGGCGAAGCACAGATTCGCGACGTGTACCCGGCAGCTGTTCTTAAAGCTTTACTTCCCACGTCAGTGGCAAGCAAACTGAAGACTTGTGTCGGTGAGAAGAAAACGCTGTTCTCGCCTTTTACTAAGAAACCGTCTAAACGTTTGTGGTATGGATGATGGACTGGCTTCCTTGTGATTGTTTCTCTTTTACAGCTGTGCTTTCGGTTCTTCTCTGAAAGCTTTAATAATGACGGGGATTTTGAGTCTTTAGGGCTGAGAAAACACGTTGTTTGTGTCTGTGTTTGGATAGTACTAAGCTTTTACAGCTGTACTTTCGGTTTTCTTCTGAAAGCTTTAATAATGACGGGGATTTTGAGTCTTTAGGGCTGAGAAAACGCGTTGTTTGTGTCTGTATTTGGATAGTACTAAGCTTCTCCGACGGGAGGTTATCTTTAAGCTAAAGATAGTGCTCTTCCGAGGCGAGGTTGTCCTTAAGCTGCAGATGGTGTGATGCCCCGAAACGTCTTTCCTCTTACCACTCATTTGTCTTACTCTTCGCGTCGTTTCTCGTCATTGACTTTTCTTTTATTGTTTTTAAACCGAATAAAGTGTTCGAACGATGAGAGTAAGATGAAGAAAATTGATTCGACTTTTTTTCTTGCATTTTCAGCTAATCCGTCGCAATGTGGACGTCAGCCTCCTTGTAACACAGGCGACTGCAAGTACAACGAGACGTTGGACAGACATGTTTGTTTGTGCCCACCGGGACTGCTTGGTGACCAATGTCAGACTGGTATGTGGGATTGAGAGACAGAGTATAGGAAGCAGTGTGAAGAGCGTGAATTGTGTTGCAGCAATGCAGGGACATGGTTGGACTATTTTGTACACGTGAAAAATCCACCTGTAGAGTTAACGCTTGTCAAAATATTTTACGTACACTTAAGGAATTTCGCCATGGAATTGTGCAACAAATAGGGACAGCCCGGCTCACTGCCTGCGGCATCCTACAAGTCTTCTCCTCTAAGTCTTTCTTTATCAATAGATCTCTGTCTTCATTAAATTCTTCTCAAGACTGTGAGTGTCCAGCGTAATGAATGTTTATAGCTGCCACCCTCAGCCCGGAAAACACTACGGTGCATGACTGTGTAATTTATTCGGCTCTCCATCAAGTCTATCAATTTTATCTGTTGTCAGTTAAAGTTCTCAATGTTTCAATGTTATTATGGGTATTGTTCTTCTTGGCTTTATTCTCCCACTCTTCTTCCTGGGAAGTTTCCGTTTTTTACAGTATAAAGAGTAAGGCTCTGCAACTGTCAGATGGCAGCAGGTACCTTATTATCCAAGCAGTACATCAAGCTTGTTTGTAAACCTGTATGGCAAAGTTAATCTTTATAACCCATAATATTCCTTAGCTATGCAAAATGTACTATGCCACTATATTATGATTTTCTGAAAAAATCTTTCTTTTCTCGTTGTGTTTGCTGCTACCTAGTTCAAAATCCCCTTGAGACCCTAAATTGACCTGGAACAACTGCAAAACATTCTAGAGGCCCAATATAGACTATCAGTCGACTCTATCTGTACAAAAGATCCTCTGAGGAACAATTTGAGTTGGGTGCACAGGTTCTGCTAAGCTCATGTTACTATTTTAATAATGGGACAACATACCGAAGTAACCATATTGGAATGTGACCGAATATTACTGGGTCAGTTAAAACTGTAATGACTTCCTTTGAGACCTAGAAATATAATATATATAATTATCTTTTTGTGTTTCACGTTATTTATACCCATGGTAATGTTTACAGAAAGTTTGAAGAAAATCTGTTGTTTTTCATTTTTTGCGCAATCCCATGGCTTGACACGTAAAAGGAGCTGTTCTTTGTCTCTTGGGTGCTCTTCATGGTTATGGTTCCAGTCTTGACCAAACCTTGTTCTTCATGGTTATGGTTCTATACTTGACCTTGTTCTTCATGGTTATGGTTCTAGTCTTGACCAAACCTTGTTCTTCATGGTTATGGTTCTAGTCTTGACCAAA
>JAOWAR010139302.1:0-11771 GCA_028571005.1 Clathrina lutea | reverse complement strand
GTTGTTTGTCAAACTGAGAGACAAGAGAGAACCAATCACAGATGTGTTCATTATCCAGCTGGCTTAAATATTTGCAAAGAAGATCAGGTTTGTTTTTCTTCTTACCAAGGCATGTTCTGCTTTGGTCCTCGCATCTGTCTCCCTCTCCTTGGTCATCTCAGTGCCTTCGCAGTGGAGTTGGAGATAGGCAGGCCAACACTCCCTCTCTTGAAAGCTCAAGGTTGGCTCTTCAGGACATGCACGTGCACTGTCAAGGGCAGCTGAATCACAAGAGCCATCATCTGGAGCATGGGCGCCATCATCGGTCACAGTGCTGGCAGCATGTCGAGAGCGATAGTGCATCATACGATAGAGATAGTAAACATTTGCGTTGAGGACAATATGGCCCGTCAAAGCTTTGTTGGGTTGGAAAGTTCCAACGTTGAAAAGCAGCTTGTAGGAGCGATCAGTGAACAACTTGCCTGCAGAACCCAAAATAAAAAAAATTCGAATAATTTACTGCACAGATTGACAAAGGGATGTGGGAACAATGACCAACAATACTGTCCCTCGAAGTACATTCCACTTTTTAATGCAGAATAGGCTGAATGTTTCGATAACCAAGCCAACTTGAAACAAGAAGAGACAATCTTAGGTTTAGGTATGGACATTACAGCATGCACTGCAGTATGGACATTACAGCATGCACTGCAGTAGAAAAATACCATTTTCCAGATCACTGTTGATCTTCTTTTAATGGATTTTATCAGCCTACACACGTACCTACAATTCCACGGTCGGCACAAATCTTTTCATACTGCTCAAGAATCAATTCAGCTTCGGAAAACATCTTCTTGATCCAAGCTGCAGCCAGTTCTGTTGGACAACGAAGCAAATTCAGTGCGGATGGTTCACCCTTCTCGTCAACGTAGTTCGGGAGGTCATGGGGGTAAACCTTAAAAAGCAGCCAAGGTACAAATGTGATACCGAAGGCAAACAGAACCCTGTGTCGAACTCCATCACAGACCAGGTCAAATCGCTTCAACACCAAGTGTTCCCTAGCTTGGTAGAAGTTCATATCTGTTAGCGGAAGGAGAACAGGATGGAGAACACATCTTCTGAGTGAAGGGTAAACAAGATACAAAAAAAAATAACATGGGGTAGTGGAGGGAGAAAAAAAGTTGAAATCTGAGAGTGAAGCGAGAAGAAGATTAAAACAGTACACGTTGGGGATTATAAGGGGAAGAAGGGTAAAAGAAGTTGAAATCTGTCAGTGAAGGGAGAGCAAGATTTCAAATTTGTGAGCAGAGGGAAAACAAGATAAAGAAAGTTTATGTCTGGGAGGGAAGGGAGAACAAGACGAAAAGAAACCATTCACGTCTGTGAGTGGAGGGAAAACAGGAAAACAGTTCACATCTGTGAGCAAAGGGAGAACAAGAATTTTTAAAATAGGACACCTCTGTGAGCGAAGGGGAAAGAAGGAAAACGACAGTTCACGTCTGTGAGTGAAATGAGGATGAGATGAAAAGAATACACGTCTCCAGGAGAAGGGAGAACAAGACAAAGAAGAAAAGAGAACACATCTGTGAGCGAAAGGGAAAAGAAGAAGAGTCGGCTCATTCAACGTGCTGAGTGTTTGAACTGTTTCGTCTTCACATGAAACTGTCCTCTACCAATTACATCCTTAATGATTCCTAGATCATTTCCCAAAACCTTTTATTCAGAATATCCCATTTTGACACCATACTTCACACACTAGTCCCACTTTCGCACTTAATCACAGCTTACGGAAGTGTTTATTGACCAATAGTTGCCAAGAATACACGTAATAGTTTAAGGAAGAGTGCATTTCGGATGATATAAGTATAATAGTTTGTTCACATTCGGTATAAAATGGGCGATAAACAGCCTCGGATAGATAAATTTTTTTCCGATAGTATTGTTAAAGTCTCAAACTCAGAAACCTGCTCTGTACAGATTTCCTTCAAAGCAAGTTTTAATCGGCCAGCTCGAAAATGCTTATCTTTAAATGTCTAGGTGTTTTTGCACCACTGCGTTCTCGTTCCTTGCCTAGTATTGCTGGAAAAGGTGTGGAACACCACTCATGATCTCCCTAGTTTCGTACGCAATTGCTGGGTGTGAGTAGGAACAAGCCTCAAGCCTTTCAGGTCCTGGGCAGAAGTCGATGCCAAAGTTTATTCCATTGAGTGGTTGGTTGCCGTTTGTGTGCTTTATCACCAGCAAAATTTTCTGCACCAGTGTAGTTCATAGTTCACTGCGGAGGAAATGAACAAAAAGATGTGGTACATTTAGCTGGCGGTGCACTGTGCATGTCGAGAAAGCGTAAGTGCACAGGACATGAACGAAACTGGCAGTGCGTAAATCATCCACGGTTGCTTGCTCGCTGGTAGGGTCGGAGAAAGATGAAGCTTGGTGAATTTAACAGCTCAGAGGGTTTTGCTCCAACTATTTCTGTGCACTCTGGGTAGACTAGAACTGTCGACCAGCCCTCTGTTCACATGAGCGTGAAGAAGGTCTGGACATCTCTTGCTCAGATCCAGAGCAAAGGAGGCCAAAATCAGATTTTCATCGAAACAATCAGACAGATAACCTCCCCAGTGTTATGCTGATAAAACAGAAGAAGCTAAAATGGAGACCCCAAACTAACACGAGTCGCCATATTCACTAGCCAGTTGAAAGGAGCATCCATATATGTTAGAATTTTTCCAGCATCACTTTACTCTGTTGCGCTCCCCGCACTTTCCAGTAGGGCACTTCAGCAGCACAAAATGCAACCAACTCTCGTAAAAATGAACCTATTCTGACCTGTGTACGGGCTTGAAAAGCTGCCTCGCGAGTCAATCGAGTTTTCCTTCACACCTCCTTCATCTCCTTGTCTCGCTTTCCCGCCGCCGGTTGTCCGAAACTTGACCGACACAATCCGGAACTTGCCGTCGTTCAGAAGAATCGGAGAACCTTTCCTGGTGAACGCAGACAGCACTTTCTCGTTACTCCTTTCAGGGTGTCCGGAAAACTGAATGATTGAAACGAGTCTGTACCGTTCGCTGTCGCAGTGTTGCTCATGAATACGAACATTTACCGGGTTGTCACCTGACATCGTCCTTAAACACGATTCCAGCTGTCTGCGAAGCTCTGTTTCCTCATGATCAGCTTCAACTTTTGCGTAAAGGGAAGCTCCTCCAGCTGAAGTGCCGGGCTCGAGTTCGACTCTGAGGCAATCAGGTAGCTGGCGGGGCCACCCTGGTTTGCAGACAAACCTCCGGATCATGATGCGCTCTCCGTCCACGCAGTGGTGAGTGTTTCGACCAACCTCGGAGTTGTCGAAGCCCATCACTGCATCCACGCTGCTTTCTTCCGAGAAGACGACGAAGGCTGCCCGACGCGATAGCTGTGTTCCACGGTAACGCTTCAGCCAGACATCCACCACGTTGCCGAACTGCTCAAAGTACTGGCAAATCGAGAGCTCAGTCGACTTGTAGCCCAAGACAAGCGCAACAATCTTCCTTCGCGCTATCGCAGCGGTATACTCGTCTATTTGAGCGTCCGTAAATTGCGGTTGGCCTTGATACTGACCGTGTCGATATCCAAAATGAGGCCTTGGACCGCCCCGTCCAAAGCCTTGGCGACCACGTCCTCTGCGACCTGGGCCGTGGCTACCTCCATACATGTAAGACATCTACAGGCCTTAGGGTGCTTGGTCGTTCCAGGCCAGAATCACCAACAACAGCAACAAAAGAAGTAGCACAACCCGTACGTTGGAAGAGGAACAGGTCGAAATTACCTTGATCAGCACCAACCAGTGGCGACGTGTGCCACAAATGTTCTTGTACGAATGCTGAAATACGCTCTTCTCAAGGAAGAGTTCCACCTGGCATTGCGCATGAGCAGAAACTACCCGTGACACAATGGCTGCGTCATCGTCGATCGGCGGTTCTGCTGGTAACAACCTGCGAACGCCGAAAAGCGCCTGTCAGTGCTCCAATATTAGCGGTCTCCTAGATCACCTCGATCAGGCCAGCTTTTGATCATGCCCTGCTGGCGTACAGACGCGAGCAGTCCAAGGTGCAATTTCCCACCCAATCAATCGAGAATACAGAGCGCCAGCGGGCTTAAACTCACCATAGAAGTTTGGCCGAACAAATGAGGTGGACAAGTTCGCCGCTGGAGCTCGATGGCTCTTCACAGTGCGTTTTGTCCGTAGACCTACAGTTAGTTCGAATGTGGCCCTCACGCTCCAATATTGTCCATGTAGATCGATGATCTCGTAAGACTGCGCACGTTGCGCCATCAAGGCGACAATGATATCAGCGTGATCGAAGGGCGACCAGTGCACGTGAGCGCTTAGGTGGTGACGTGTTGCTGGTGGAGACAGGCTCCTAGTCGTTTCAACGGCGGCGTTTCTGATTATTGGGGTGAGCCTGAGCGAGACTCTCCTGGTCGTTGAACGTCGACGTTTCTGTCTATATGTGACTAGCTGATCGACCGTAACGGCCGTTTCACTTATGCTTGGATGTACGGCGGCCAGGGACAAAGCGGTGTGGCGCACTTGACCATCACAGTTGATGACCGTTGGAAATCGCACCCCGATTGGCTGGGTGTGAGAATAATGAGTTACCATGGTATCTGCGTAAAGTACTGCACGACGCTTGATCTCTATGCGCAGTTCCAATACCCACGCGGACGGGCGACCTTTCCAGCGATAACAAACTTGCCGGGGCTCCTAAGTCAGCTGTCTTTCATGAGCCAATCACCATTTCTCGCTAGCATTGAGTCGTTTTTGCTTGTGGTCTTTCGGACTTTCTGTCCGGGATGTTTTGTTTTCCCGGCGATGATAAACAAATAAAACGATTGAATAAGGCCTTTGTCTAGCGATCGTTGACCGGCGCTGTGAAAGATATTTTATCTGTATGCCAGCATTCGACGAAGACCACCCCTCGCAGCACCGAAAGTCAAGACCCTCACTCTCAAATTTAAGGATTCTTTCACGGGCTCTGCAGGTAGAATCCTCAGGAAGACGCCCTGGTGCAGTATGCATCCTAATCAGCTCGACGATTAGTTCGACGATTGACTTTGCACTCCGGTAGCTTTCTTTTCGGTATGTCTGTTTTTGTCTAATGGGCAGCGCATGCCACAGAGCCACCGTGCTTAATTTTCTCAAAGAACGAAAGGATCAAAGTTCATATCCGGAACCTGCGCAAGCGCAGTGCGGGCATGACAGGAACAGCTGGCGCGGAGCATGACGTCCGCCGGGAAGGAATTGAAACCGTCGTTGTTACGGTTATTCTCCCTGCGTGGACTGTCCATGATCTGTCTTTCTGTTCATCAGATTACAACATACTTTCTTTCACACATCACGGTCTGAGTGCCTTAACTGGTCGACCGATGTCTTGCTACTGCACGATTCTCCCTGAGATGTCCAGACGCGACAAAGTGTAGACAAAAAAACCGGCAATGAGTCTGTTTTTACCTCGTCCGATGATTTTGCGATTTCTTCATGAGTCATTGCGCTGATTGATGTTTGCTAAGCAGAAGGACGAGTGTCACCGAGCGGAAAGACGAGGAAGGTACCACCTTCGGAAAAAAAAACTAAGCAAACAGGTAAACAGGCCGAACAGTGAGGCCGAAGGTGGATAATGATTTCTCTTTTTCTCTGTGACGGACCACGAAATGGTGGAAGTCACACGACTCGAGGCACAGATGCAAGTAGACTTCAACTGCTGTGAAAAACAACAAATGAGCACTAGAGCTGCCAATTGAAATAGAGCGAGAATGAAAAGAATGTGCTGTCCATCAACTACAGACTTTGACTGAAGATGCCGTTTTCGCCCTCCTAGTGAAGGTTTCTGCACTGGCCTTGAAATAAAAAAGACGTACGTTTATCGCCAACGCGTCGGAAGTCTCCTTTTGCGCGCTTCGGACAATCCTGTCCGTGAATCCGGCCACAGGTCTACATCGTCTAACACAACGGATGTCGGTGGAGGAGTTCGCCATCGCTTTTCTTCTTCTCAACTGCAAGCTGCGAAGAGTATTTCGAGTCTGCCAAAGTCGAATGAAAATGGCCTACCCAAACAATTGGACGGAAGTAATGTGCAATTGTTCCTCTCCTTCTCAGGCCAGACAGGTGAAGAGAAAGGGCTAGGGGAAAGCGGAGATGGTCAGGTTCAAGATATCTTCGTGCTCTGCAAAATTCTTCGCAGCTTCATGCGAAGAGTCTTTTTTGCCGAAAAGGAACGGCAACCCAGCTTGATGCGAGCCGGCCTGCAGATGAGCCACGTGCAGAGAGACCAATTGGTTTTCCAGCTACAAGACATAGCGAGAGCGCCGGACACTTGGTTTTTCACGGACGCGCCCCTTCCGTAGATGAGACCATACGCAGTCTTCTATCAATGAGAAACATTCTCAGGACGCTCAAGGTAGCATGGCAAGAGGTGTGCCATCACCGGTTCGTAGCTTGCGACGTACGGCTATTGGGGGTGGTGAATTGCCTTTCACAAATAAAGCAAGCACCGGGCACGGCTGGGAAGATCTGCCTCCCTTCTTGCGCAATCTACCAGGTCCTAGATTACCGCTGCATTTTCAGACCAAACAGAGCAGTCTCTCGTCTTTTGAAGAAGGCTACAAAAAGGCAATTTGAGCAGGAACGGCGAACGTCTGAGCTAGTCGATTTACTTCAAATGATGAAGAAAGAAGCCAGCATATCGGCTTCCTCAAACTCTCTCAAAGCCCAGCTTAAACCCAAGATTAAGCTAAGCTTCTACCTAAATTAGTTAGCTGAGCTGGAAGTTGTCCTTCAGAGCTCGCTCAGGTTTGGCAAATTAAGGCAGGTATTTGTTTTATTGGAAGAGATGCAGAGATATTGACGTCTGTTAATGCTTTCCGTGAAGTGGCCTTACTGCTCGACCCCAACCCAACTCCTTCAAGACAGGGAAACGCAGAGAGAGACCCTCCGCCGAACTGTGCGAACGCTATCGTAATTTCAGGGGAGCCCGTTGTCGGAAGGTCGATGCTACCTTGCAGAATTCACATTTAACCTCAAGCAGACTGTCCGCTTCAAAGCTGAACTTCAAACAGAAGGTCCGTGGCAAAGCTGGACGTGCGCAGACACTGTCTATAGTCTTAATCTTACGTACGTCAAGTCTTTCTCCGACAAGGGTCTTTCACCCATGTCCAAATAAAAAGGCTATACCCTTTAGAAGGCAGTGGATGATCTACGTGGCAAAGAAGTTATTGATTCGACAACGTTCTGCGCCCAACAGCAGCTCTACTTTACAAGCTCATCTCCAACTACAAGTACCTTCTCATAAATATAACTCCAACTTTCAAAACAGTGAGTCAAATTAGGGCTTGGATCAACGTCCTCGCTCGTCCACATCAACCTTCAGCCGTTCCAGACTGAGGAGAGCGTTAGGCTTGTTAAGAGTTTGGTCAAGTTAAATTTTGAGACGACTTTAGGGACATCAGCTGGTGGAGACTTTGGAAAGAGACACTTAAAATCATTCGGGACGATTTGGCCAACTTCCGCTGGGGTGAATACGTTTGCCGTAGTCCTGAAAAGCTTAATCCATTCACAAGGACTGCGCAAGAGGAAGGTAACAGGGAAAAAGAGTCTGGAACATTGTTGCAAGTGAGGTAAAACTTGATGAAAAGCTGCGAGTGTGAGGGGTGCGGGTCATTGAGAATGATCGGCACAATGCGATTAAAATTTTACGATTCTTTTAATCGATGTGTTCTTGGCAAAGGAAGCGAACTTCGACCCGCAATTTGTGACACATTAGAGGAACTGGGTCTTTGTGGAGCCATGACGAAGGCGAAACAGTGCACATGTACCAACATTTACAGACCGTCAGTTGCCAAAACCTCAAAAGCAAGTCTTCTTACTTGAAGCATCTTCCATTGCAGAATGTTTCAAACCAAGCAGCGTTGGAGTGGATAATCATAAACTTCTTGGCTGTTGTGACAAACACTTTCCTGTACCATTTAGGTGAAAAATTTGGATCTTCATTCGCGTGCCTCGGAGGGTACCAAGCACTAAAGTGCAATGTAGGTTTCTGCAGACTTTCAATCTTCAATGCGTGGAAAGTGGCGTTCTTGGAAGGGGCAAACCCAATACTCAACCGTGCAAGCAGGTCTGAGGCTAGGCAGACTTGACAGCAGTTTGGAAGGAAAGAGCTTTGAAGAGTACAGAACAATCAGTAGTATAATTTGCCATGGCTGCTAGAATCAGTTTGTCTGTCAAGGTGCTCAATTTTTAGTCAGGTCTGTTGTCGTGAGCTCAACCAGACCTTCCGCTTTTTATACCACTTACTATCAACTATGGACTGGGGAATGTTGACAGCAAATTTTGCCATCGAGGTGTTTCAATGTGTTAGACGCCTGAATATTCTTCGAATGTGTGTTATGAAGCTTGGTTGGGAACTAGCCGAAATGATGTCTTCTAATAGACAAAATGAATGTGCCCCCTTTATACACTATAATCATAATGAATTGAACATCAGCTTGGAAGATATTTTCGCACAAAGGTAATTGGGGAATATTCAAAAACGTTTCCTTGTCTATCCCTGCTTTCTCTTCAAGTACTTCGCCAGATGTAGCAATTCACTTCCTAGCTCATGCAAGTTGGCAACTTGGAATCCCTTTTCAGCACTCATTAACATATCCTCAACCTCGTGCAGTAATTTCCAGCAATGCTCAAAACAAAACCGTTCAATCCTGCATGGCCAAGTGAAGAAAGTTGTGGTCGTTTGCTGTACTTTAGGAGAACGCCTTGGAAGACATGTGGAGAAATTATGCAACTACCAGCGAACAATCAACCTTCTTCCAGAGTTGATATGGAGCTTGGTCTAGCTTCTGGGAGACCCGGAATGCCTCTTGCAAATCGGTTGTAGCACTTTTCCTTTCGCTGCTGTTTCTTTCTCAGTATGTCTGCTGTCCCTGGAGTCCCGATTTTGGGCTCGAGATGTTCATTCGTTGCTGGTAACCTGGTCCTTGTTCGACACTGCAGAAACCACTGCACTGGGCTTGAGCCAAGGTCTTCCGTTGGTGTATTTTTGTGTGCAAGAATGACCGGCCAACGTGTTTGGCTTTTCGCACGATTGACTTCGTGATTTCGGCCTTTCCATTCAATCGTGGGTATTCTCTCAATCTAGGCTCGATGTCAGGTGCTCAAATGCCCACCTCTAAACGAACTCTTTGAAGCTTCTGCTGGTAAATTGTGATCCATTGTCTTTGTCCTGCCTTCGTGGTATTTCATATCTTGCAAACTGTGCTCAAGTCTTGCTAAATGGCAAATCAAAAACTACACTTGCGGGGAGTTTCCTCTTCTGGGCACTTTAGAAAGTATACTTAGATTTTTTCATAGCCAGTTTGAAGAGGAAATCTGCTGGTGGAAAGAAACAAGCCACGTTGGGGAATGCAGAGATTTGCTCCATGAATAGAACCTCAAGGCACAGGAAGGCAATCCAATTTCCAACCACCTTTATAGCATGGGCCATGAATGGACAACATTTCTACTCGTTGAGTCTGCACAGCCAGACAATGATCAGGGTTCCTAGTCCCTTGTTGGCTAGCAATGAATAACTGTAATATTTACTCCATGTTGAGTCAGTCCCACTAAGGCCCTCAAACAACTTACCGCCTTCCAATTTTCTCACAAGATGGTTCGTTCCGGCCCGACCCTTATCCATTGTTAGGATTACGTCTATGCCTGCAACTTTGCAAGTGACGGGTACACCAAGCGGAAGAGTCTCTTGCGAAGCCTCAAAGTCAGCGCCGACGATTAGGCCAGGCTTTCAATGAAAAACAAACGGAAACATCATCCTTTTCCTTGTCAGATCATTCAATGGTAATACCGACAATTCATTTTCAGAACCGGACGAAGTGTGTGCACAGTTTAGGCCAATCACAATTCAACAGTTAATTTCTCTAGACCTCAGGGATCTATAATAGAAAAAGAGTTAGTGGTTTGATCCATCCTTGTTTATTGCATTCAGGCCACGTTGAAAAGGAAAGAAGCAAACTTCTTCCTTTCATTTTTCCTATTTTCTCCACTCTCTGTGATGAAATCTAGTTTCCCTTTCCTCTTTACCAAGCTTTTTTCAAACTCGCGCTTGAAGCTTTCTTCACTCTCCTTGTTCTTCTCTTCGCCCTCAGCATAGGCCTTTCAATAGGTTGGCCACACCTCCTTCTTTTCAAAGCGCAGTGGTGACTCATTGGGACACGCGACTGCACTGGCTGCACCGGTGGGAGGATCACGGCTTTGTTCTAGCTGATCATGAAGTGTCGGTGCCATCATTGGTCACAGAGCTGGCGGAACGTCGGGAGCGATAATACGTCAGGCGATGGAGGTAGTAAACGTTGGGATTGAAGATGGCATAGCCGTACAAACCCTTTGCAGCTTGGAATAATCCAACATTGAAAAGAAGCTTGTAGGAACAGTCAGTGTATAGCTTGTCTGCACAAATTCTGAAGGTCAGAGGAACAAATAAGTTCTTTGTTTTTTGCAATAATTAAAGCTATGCTTTTCAGAGCTGGGCAAAGAGAGTAGAAAAAGTTGTGGAAACAGAGCTCGCAGGAGACAGATACATGCATATATGCACAATTGAAATGAAGTAAATAACAACAACAGCAAGAACAACATAAACAAGATTAAAGTACAGGGAACAGTCATTTAGTAACATACTTGTGCTCTAGATGTTGGTGTACGCACGCCGGTTTTGGAAGCCTTGGAAGTAAACATTTCTCACAACAAATAAGACTTTAGCTTCAGAACAGCTCAGTGTCGGAGCCTTCACAGTCAAGCTAATGTCTGATGTAGTCACTTTGCTTCTCTGAACCAGGTGTACTATACATTCAGTTTACCTTGAATTCCATGTTAAGCACAAGTCTTGCCACATTCCTCAAGAACACGTTCGGCTTTGTAGAACATTCTCTCCATCCACGAGGCCACCACGTCCTTTGGACACCGGAGCCAATTAAACCTGCCAGTCTACCTCAACAGGTAGGTCGTGTAGTGTGATTTCAAACACCAGCCAATGTGCGGATATAACATTGAAGATACACATCAACTTGTGTGCAACTTTACCACAGACCAAGTAGTCTTCCTTAACCTTCAAGTGCTCGAAAGTCTGGTAGAAGCACACGTCTGGGAATGGAGAAGAACAAGGTAGGTCCAATCAACACAGATGACCATTTTAACTGTCCTTTTGCTTCCCATTTTTTTGAAATTTTAGAGGTCTTTAGCCAACAGCGTTCTTTCTTCCCTTCCTGTTAAATTTCAATTTGAACATGACTTAACTGGCCATTGTGACTTGGCAGGCTTATCTATGAAGTAGGACCTCTATGCCATTCTGGTCTGTCTGTTTCATAAAGAGCATTGGCTGGACTTGGCTAAACAAAACCAGCAGTCTCCTCTAAAACCTATCTGACAAATGTAATATGTCTTATACACCAATGATCACGTCACTGACTAAGCAACGTTTTGACAGACTGTTGAAATTCTCCTTGTCAAAAGCATCCCATAGACCATTTTCTACTTTTTTTTGAAGAAATAGCAGATACAGACAGAGCCGGAGCTCAGGGTATCGGATTATAGTGGTTCAATTTCCACCACAAGGATTTAAGTCCTGCAGGGGAATCGCTATACTATCATAAGGCTTACTTTCCTCTAAACCTAACGTCAACCTAGTCCTCTACCAATTCAATAACAAATAACTGTGTTTGTGATGTACTCACTGTCCCACAATGATCAGAAAATGAGCATACATCCTTGTTTT
>JAOWAR010139191.1:0-11771 GCA_028571005.1 Clathrina lutea | reverse complement strand
TTTTGGACCGGGCATCGCGCGGCTGGCGGCGCAGCCCCCTCCGCTGCTCAGAAGCGTCGAAAGAACAACAACAACAACAACAAGAAGAAGATGATGAAAACCTTACCCAAATCAAAAGATAGCCCACTCTCGTGGGCTATAATACGTAGAATCTACACTAAGTCTTGATCCCAGCAAAATGATATACCAAAACTGTCCTGTTCCTTTCAACCCAGAGCTTACTGGGTGGTCTTGTTCCTGGTCCAGGGGTAGGATGAGTTCCCGGTGGAGAATCGTTGCATGTCAACGGTGGATGGGAGTCTACACAAACAAAGGCTATGGCAAATTAGAGGAGCAACTGGAGAACAAGAAGTGAGTTTTTGATCTTCTACACACTCTGATTGGGCAATTAGATGTTGATTGCATCAAGAGAAGAAAATACCGCTCATTGTATTGACCTTAACTTGGTGAATTGCATCCACCAGCAAGCAGTTGGTCTAACCTTGACTCAGCTCAATTACAACTGCACTGTTTAGGAGCTCATATCCATTTGAAGGAAATCAACCATTAGCTCACCTTCATGTAAGCAGAGGTCGAACCTTCTTTCAGCCCCCATTCGATAAAGAGCCTTAATGCCCGTTTTGAACCACCTCACAAGCACCCAGCCACGCTTGTCCAGGTCTTTGATACTCTCAATGCGGCCCACTCCTCCGTGGCCACCGTCCTCTTGGCCGTACTGCCAGTCAACGCCTCGGGTAACCCTTAGTCCTCGGTGCATCCTCTCCAGGAAGCGAGACCGGATCTGATAGAGGCTGCAGGTCTTCCAGGGCACTTGATTTGGGCAAGCTGGAAGGAAAATAACGCAAGCAGCACATGGCAATTTGTCAGTATGCCAGGAACAGGCTGCCACCTTGCTATGAATGAAGAAACATTCTTTTGACAAAATGAGTTGGGAGGAGGAGGGTGTGGTGGTGGAAAGACTTGGAGAGAGAGAGAAAGCTGCTAAATATTTTGCAGCGAGATTGAAAGTGTGACTCTTGCAATATGACAAAACCCTGGAAGCCTTACAGCACATCCTTACCTTGTGGTACATGTGTGCGATTGGGACGTCCCTCTAAAACAGAAATAAAGGAAAACACAGTTTTCCCACTTTGCCAGTGTTCAAATGCACAATACTTCTCCACAAAATCTGCTTATGATTGTGAAACCATTCACAAGGTCAATAACATTGATCCTTAGAACCTCGGTTCAGGTGATACAGTCACATGTTAAGTTACATCAAGTGGTGATATGGAAAACTTTATCACCCAGATGAAGGATGCACTTTTCTGTACAGAAGTTTGTTCGCCACCACGGCCAGCGTCAATCTCATCGCTACAAGCAACACACAGCCGGTAGCTACATTGCATGGTGACTCTTCTGTTTAGTGGCAATCGAAGCTAAGCCTCGAGGCAGTGTGTTTGGCAGCTTCTGCTTACGGCATCCCAGGACGTCCATCTTGTTCGGGCAATGTGACGGGGAGCTGGAGCAGATGTAGTTTCGTGGGAGGCAAATCTCTGGGCCAGTATTGCTGCGTCCACAGGAGAACATACCCTTCGAACAGTTTGTCCTTCCTGTAACGGATGAAGGACATTCTGGCTGAGGGACTAAAGTCAGCATTGAATGTATCATCGAATTTCTGTCAGGATCCCACTGTAGTCCAACTCGAACTGCTAACCCACAAGCTTTCAACCATCGTTTATCTCTCTTCCTCCCTCCTTCCCTCCCTCCCCCTCTCACTCTCTGCTAGATTTGCTGCAGGAAGTCGCTCAACGAAGAACTCAGTGTAAACACGGAGGACATACCACAGCAGGATCCTAGCAGGAGCAAGTTATCCACTGCCACAAATCCCGTATGAATGACAGCCTGGAACTCAATCTGCACGTTTGAACGACAAAGAAGTACCGACTTTACTTAAAGCTTTCATTGTGAAAGAAACTGGGAGTGAGGTGTCAGTTTATTTTGAAAAAAGTTTCCTACCTCCTTTTCTTTTATCCTTCCCGAAACTATTGGAGCAGGCGCCATCTTCTTCATCCTTAATGACTTCCCTCTCATACTTAATCTGTTTTTTTTTTCACACTCTCTGCAGCGAACAACGGAGGGGGCGCCCATTTTGAACAAAAGGAGAAAAGAAGGAAAGATAGATACTCAGATCCTTGCTCATAGGTCCTCATAGGTACACATAGGTACTCTGATACTTGTTCAAAGGTACTCATAGGTACACATAGGTACACATAGGTACACATAGGTACACATAGGTATACATAGGTATACATAGGTATACATAGGTATACATAGGTACACATAGGTTACACATAGGTACACATAGGTACACATAGGTACGCATAGGTACACATAGGTACACATAGGCATACATAGGTACACATAGGTACACATAGGTACACATAGGTATACATAGGTATACACAGGTACACATAGGTATACATAGGTACACACAGGTACTCTGATGAATATCTCCCTCTGCATCCACGAAAAAGAGCAACACCACAGAGCTAGCTCACTTGTATTCCGTGGCCAGTTGCAGTTGCGTTGGAAGTTATGTGGATGACAGCACGCTGCCACATTGCCATGGTGTTGTTTGAACTGGTCCAAATTGGGGGACCGGTACGATAGCCATGCCTGCGAATGTACACATTCAAGCGGGCATGACCTGAAATCCAATGCATGAAAGAGCCTGCGCAGATGCCATCGGGTCCGCGAATATGCGGCGACAGGAAAGATGCTCTGGAGCCTGACAAGCCATGTGTAAATTTGTCACTGGCGATGATGAACTGGCCTGCAGCGGGGGAAGGGGTTGATGAAACCATTAGCCGGTACAATAGCTGAAGGTGACCAACCAGACTTCCTGCTACTATCAGACAGTGAGAGGCACACATTGTGTCTGGAAGATTGCTGTATCAGAGCACACAGTGGGAGGAACACATAGTGATTGGAAGACTGCACCACCAGAGCACACACGGCAATCTTACCATTTCCCGACGCATCCTTTTCAGTGGGCATTCCATGCATGCTGAAGTTTCGCCTTAGCTGCCAGTTGAAATCATCCATTGCGTAGTCCTGGCGTTGCGAGATGTCCTCGTAACTGTTGTCAAAAGACGATACACGCTCACATGCATCTGGAACAGAAACAGAAATACACAGATCAAGGAACGAGTGTCTTCTGGACCCACACTTTTCACTTCAACTAAATTACCCCGTGAAGAAACTAGCCAGTATTGACAACAAAGTCAACCTGCTTCTTCGAGTTTGTGCACAAAAGTAAGTGGTGAGTGCTGGTGCTGTCCAATCCACCCTGGCCCAGAAAATGAGCACCAAAAATGATACGAACAGTGTAGAGATTTCCCTGAATAATGAAGCGTTCGGTTTTTGGCCAGAGTTGTCGATGTATGCTTTGGCTATACGCACAGAAGTTCTCTGAAGAGGTTGAAAAAATGTTTTCGGTTTTCTTACCTGAGAATCCAGGTGTTGTAGAAGGAGGCGTCATTGTTGTATTCATGGTAATGTGACAGGTTTTGGGAGGGTTGTCGTCTGCAGAATGTAGAGGGTGAGGCATAGCAGTGAGCAACGAGAACAGGTCGAGTGAACTCCCCTTACCCGATGCTGTGCCTTTCACGATTCAATTTGCTACAGCTTACAAGAGAACCTGGCTAGTGAACTCATTCTGGCACACTTTAGAATACTCCATCTTGCAAAGTTCAGATAAACAGACGATGAAACTTTGAAGAAATTGTAAGTTCAACACACTAAAACACAAAAAAACAAAAACAAAAAACCCAAAAAGAACAGGTCAAGTAGTTTATGGTGTGTGAGGCATGCCTCTTCCTCTCCTTCTCCCTCTCCCTTTCCCTCTCCCTCTCTTTTACCAACCCATGACAAGAAGGAGCTGGTAGTCCATTTACCATTATCCAATATTGAATCAAAACGGCATGAAATGCTAACAGGTCAATCTGGAAAGCTGCCATTATTTAACAAAAATGCGAATCCCATTAAAGGTCAGAAAATTCATATCCTCCCTTGGTTGAGAAAGAAAGCTGTAGCTGTCGTGCGCTGACAGCAGCCATTTTAAAACAAGCCAGTTCGTTGTGTAGCTTCATGAAAGGATTCCTGCACTGCATAGAGGACTGTTCAGGTATGACTCAGTGGAAGCAATACCTGTTGTGGGGAAAGGTTCTTGACCGGTTTAAGCTTACCTCGATGGACGCAGAGATCAAACTTGTCGCCGTGGCCCATACGGTACAGTGCGTAAAAACCATTCTGCCAACGTACAAACAAAAATCCACCCGGTGGCTTCAATAGCGTTCGTGGACTGTCTACGACTCCTGTACCAGATGAGTCTTCGTTGCCCCACTCCCAGTCAGGTCCTCGGACGAGCTTGACGCCTGGACGGCTCAGCAAGTAATGGTAGACAAAGCCACCTGGACAGCTTTTCCAGGGCACCTGCCAAGGACAAGCTGGAGGAAAATAAATTCATCCATCAGGCACGTTCTCATGTAGAAGTGTAGTCTTGCAAAGTCTCCATGTATCACGGACAGCAACCCTCTGCGTGCAATTTGCATTGAATGTTCAGCTTAGACTGATGATGAAGAGCCCACCAGGGAGATACAAGCACAGTGGGCGTTTTCTAATTGCGACTGGAGTTTGTAGAAGAAAATTAATCTGAAGGCTTCTCCCTTTAGGCCTATTGCTCGTACTCTTTGCAATCTCATTTCCCGGTAAGTAGCTCGAAGTTTCCAAGCTGTAGTGTACCTCACCAGCACCTCTTGGAGATGCTCTGGGATCATGACAAACCACACATCTACAAGGACATTCCTTTACATACCTTGTGTAAACATTCTCAGGCCTAGCTGGTTTACTCCTTTTCTGGTTAGTCACGTTTGGGATCGAGGAAATAAGCTTCCTAACCAGCTACCCAGCCTTGCGTGGCATCAGTCTTATCTTACCTTGGGTAGCATTGGAGGTACTGTTGTAGTCTAGAGGGAACATGATCAAAAAGAAAGACACGAAGAAAAGTGAGAGACCCAAACAAAACCTGAGTTCTTTTCATTTTGCTTAGAGCAGAGAGAGAGAGAGAGAGAGAGAGAGAGAAACGATTTCAGGCATACTTCAGCCACCAACATTAATTGAGCAACAGCTCTTTTATGGCCTGCTAACACTTTGGCAAAGCCCCGGTACATGTTTGGAAGGTCTTCCTCCCCATAGCAGCATGAACTGAAAGTGCAGCAATAAAGCGGCATCTACTCAGTGATGTGCACGGCCCGTTTGCGGTGGTACTACAAAGTGGAGGTCCATGATATCTGTGGTAACTCGCCTAAACTGCCAATGGCGTAGCCCTACTGCTGCTTGAACACCTTGCTGCGCTTGTCCTATAGAAGTCGATCTGTATCTTTGGAGGTTTGCGCATCTTGTCTTTGCTTTGGAGTGTGCGTCAGTAGACATGAGCAGGCCACTCACACCAGCTCCACGATATGGAAGGTTTAAGGATTTTGCGTAGCCAATCAAAGAGCAGGGACTCTCAGAAAAAGAAACGGCAAGGATTCGCCCGAAGTCCGGTGCTCCACCACTTGCATGCCAACAAAGAGGAAGAACTACTGGTGGAAAAGTCCATAAGATGTGCTACTTAAAGAAGAAAAACAGCAACGTCTCATGTACAAAGGACATGCAACAGGAGACTTGTAGCAGCATCAACAAGAAACAATATGGAGTAACATTATGCAGCACTCTACCCTGCATGATTGGGAGGGCATACCAAATGACTGCCGCTCGGCTGACGCTATGAAATTGGCCAAAACAGAACGTCATGATAAATTACTAGTGGGTGGGAATTTAAATAAGCTTACGGGTAACAGTGACGCTTTAAATGCAAAGACAACTACAATAACAGTACCTAACCACACAAACACACTTTGTGACATGATCACGTCTGACAATCCTATTAAGCAAAGTGGTTGAACTAGTGTTCCAAATCCAGACAATATTAAACTACATCGACATACAGCAGCCTTTCTCGTCGGAGGCATCTGTACAGTCTAAAACGCCATTGCAAAGTAATTTTCTGGAAATGCACTCCTTGCTAGTATCGCACTGAAAGTCTGTGCGGCTGCAGTTGTTCCGCTCTAAAACACACAGAGAGTTCAGAAACACAAACATTTTTGGAAATATTTACGCAGAGGAAGTGAATATGAGAATCAGTGTTGGTGATTAGAATCAAAACTTGAGACAACCTTGAGGGAGATGGAGATAGAGAAGAGGAAAAGGAGGTTGGATTGCGGTGGGCTTCATGGGATTGAACCAAGGCTAATTGTTAAATTGGAAGAGCATTTGTTGGCAAGAGTCAATGGTTCAAATCCTGGTACTCCCAGGTCAAAATTCTTTCCCTCACTCTCCCCTCCTCCAGGAAAATCAGAAGATTTATGTTGAATAGAATAACCTCAAGCAGACGAACAAATATAGAAAATAGAAGGGAAAGTCAAATGACTAAGGAGAAAGGAACAGCGGACAGAAAGAGGGAAAGACTTGGAAAAAAATTTTGAGGAAAATTGTTCAATGCACGCTTCTCCAGATTCTGGACAGCACCGGGTTAAATTGCTCGACTGATTTCTAACTGAGCCATATCCATGTCTATTTACCTTGGCAACAAGAAGGGCTGATTGTGATGTCATCAACGGCCACAAAACCACCTGGGCCACTCACAGTAATCAGCTCAAGCTGTATGAAAGGAAATAAAAGAGAAAAAGAAGCAGAAACACAACTGAAGAAAATTGGCATACCACAACTTCAACTCCTTTTTCGCTGTACACGAATCACCATGGTAATTAACCATTCCTTAATTTTGTCTTCAGGCTGCTTCACTAGAAGCAGATAAAGGGTGATGATGCTGTGGGAGAATCTATGCAGACAGTGCTCTAACTCAAGGGTACACTACGGCCTGGAACCCGCTTGTGAGATCCAGGTGGAATTTTCTCAAATCAGTGTTCAAGTCAACACATGCATAGATTTGCCTTGACAAACGTTGTTGAGCCATGTGTGGTAATTGTCGAGCCACCCATGTTTGTTTTAAAACACTTAAGACCCTTTTCTTTCACTGGAGACACAAGCACTTTGTTCTTGCAAGGCTTGCTGAGAAGCGCCGGAACAGGAAGCTTCCATGATGAAGACTCAACCAAAGAGAACAGAAAACTCATTTTTGGGAGAGCCACAGCAGATGCTCACCACAATGCGTCCAGGAGATCTTGTCCTGATCTGCCAATCCACACGCTTCCACTTTCCAGATGTGCTTTCGGTAGTGGAAAAGAGTGCTCGACTGCGGTTGCCATTCTCTATCACGAACAGCGACATTCTGCTGTTTCCTAAAGACATCTGATAGTGGAGAAAAGCAGTACACGCTCCAGCCGCATTCAATGGTGGTGACCGCAGGATTGCTGTGGAAAACTGGTCACGGTTGTTTCTTGCGATAATGTATTGTCCTGGAAACGTATTAAGAGAAAGATATGCAAACGCTGGGTGTCCAATGAGCTCAATTAGAGAGGCAATCATTCCCTGTAGAATTAGAGAGGCAACCATTCGTGGTAGAATCAGAGAGGCACTCACTTGCAGAGAATTAGGGAGGCGATCATTGGATAGGCAATTATTAACTGTACAATTAACGAGGCAATCATCAACTGTACAATTAGAGAGGCAATCATTCGCTGAAAGTGGACAATGACCTTAGGCAAACCCGTCCCAACTTCTGGGCCTTCCAGAATTAAATTGCAAAGAATTCCTGATGACTTCTTGAAAGGGACTCGGCAAATGAAAAATCCCAAATCCCCAAGAATCTAAAATAATTTTTGTTCATGTCTCTGTCCGTCTGTCCTCTATCACTTGAAACAGCTGAACCGGTATACACCAGACTCCACAGGTCCAATTATGAACTTCTCCCCCATGTAGGGAAAACGGGGTCGATCCATGCTTTCCTTCCTCCAAAATGAAAAAAAACTCTACTCCTTCATATTTTCCCAGTCAACCATTGCTTCTTGTATGCAGTCGGCTGATGGCGCAGCCGTTAGCCATTCTTCACCATGGAAACATCCAGCTGGCTGGTGTCGCGTAAACATACCGTGCACAGTGCATGGAAACATACCGTGTCCTTCAAGGTTCGCGCCGGCGATCATTCTACAATTTGCATACAATCTGTTTACTTTTGCGCCTGACGCTCTCACTTTGTGTTTGTTCCTAGCAACCAAAACTATGAACAAAAAAACGAGACGGGCTCAAGTCGAAGGCGAATTCCAGTAGAGGAGCAGGGGTTTAGTGGAGTTAAAGGATGGAAGAGCTTTTCCAACATGTGTGAAGCGTGGGTGAATCAGCCAGTAAAATAATAATAAAAGCGAGTGAATGGGTGAGAATGTCTTCTTTGCACCGGTTTTGTCAGCTAATCCCATCAGAACGTAGAGGCATGATGACTTCACAGCTGAAAGAGGTGCGAGTGTAAATAGCAGTCTGACTTTTTACTCCGACAAACAACACTAAGTGTAAAGATCATCGACTCACATGAACCGTTGGGGGCTGGGGTGAGATTTTTAAGGGAAAGATCATTTCATACTCACCAAATCCACTGACGTCCTCATCTGGGTCGCCCGGTTGAGACGCATTGTACTGCAATACAAAGTCCAGGTCATCCTCTTTTACATTGGCATTGCTTAGGTCTTCGTTGGGGCCATCAAACTGCCACGGGCTGTCACACATGTCTGCAAATCGGAAGAATACCAGAATCAAATGTACGCAACATTTCAGATGAAGGATTCCAGGATGACAAGAAGAGTTTTCTTTTTTTTCAGAACAACAATGAGCGGTTGGTGAACTTTAAAGTCATGCAGCAGCCAGCTGTTTTGAACTTACATGTTGATAGAGGTGGAGTTGTTGAGCCTGTCCCGAGGAACAGTACCGAACAGACCAGGTAGGGACGAAAGAGCACATGGAGAGAGAGCAGAGCGTTCAGACTAAAAATGGATTTATGCTTTTAGGAGGTGAAAGTTGTTTGTATAAAGACGTAGATGTAATGTTATACCTTTGGATAAAAAAAAAAAACTGAAACTGGTTGCATCTGGCAGTCCCCATACTTCTCCCGGATACCCTGTTTTCTTTGCGGTAGAATCATCTCCGAAACGCTATAATCGAACTGTTTTCTTTCCATTTCTTATAGTGCACTGCCCGTGAGGGTTTAACAAACTTAGTTCGGCCAAGAATTTACACAACTCAGCACAATGTCATGATTGATTTTGTTCAGCATTTTTTCTGATGCATGCCTGTAGTGTTCTGGAAGGTTGCCTTGATGCGTCTAGTCAGAACAAGAAAAACTCTAGTAAAAATTCAAGAAAATAAACATACCACATTCTGTTGGAGGATTTGATGCTGGTCAGAAACAAATCCAAAAGTAGAGGAAGTTTTAGTCAGTCCAAGGGTTCATTTATTCAAAAAAAGAACCATAAAATACTTTTGTATAACGTATTTACACAACCCACAGCTCCGAAGGTGTCTTCTGACTCCGAAGGTCGACTACAGGAAAAAAATGTTTCCACTTGTGGAAACATTGGTTCATTTCTCCAATCACCACGACACCACTTGTATACGTTCTAAGACCACGTGGGCTGTGTTAGCAAGAGAAATTGTGGAGTGCACATCCTTTTGCTGTCCCTTTTTGCTGTTCTTTTTTGCTTTTTCAAGTTTGAAGCTGGAAAATTAACCCAGAGCTTTCTGGAAATTGCCCAATTTTCAATCATCTACAGTGAAATGACGTAACGAGGTATTCAGGTCGTGATGTGCCTCCTGTAACCATAACAACCAGCTATTCAGGTCATGATGTGTCTCATTTAACCATAACAACCAGCTATTCAGGAAATGATGTGCCTCATTACCTGGTCACCAGTCTCCTACTTTAAAAGCTAAAGAAAAAATCAACAGAATCGTTTCCATGGAGCGAGGTCATCTGATCTGAGCCCCGAGCCAAGATGATCACTTGCAACATTTGCAACATTTGCAACGTTAGCTGAAAAATCTGTCCTTTCCAATTCAGTAACAATTATCCAACATTTTCAATAGAGAGATAGAGCACCTAAACTTAGTACACAATACACTCACAAGCATCGATGCACAAGTCAAATTGGTTGCTCCAGCCCATACGGTAGACTCCCACTCTCTTGTTGTCGTGCCACCTTACGTGGAGCAAGGCTGCACTTCGGCCAATCTCATCGACATCGATGATAGTCCCTAAGCCTGTTGACGATGATGTCCGCATATAACCATCTTCATGACCCCATTGCCAGTTGGCACCTCGAGTCACGGTCACAGGAATGCGTTCCCGAAGCCGGTAGTATATGGCTTCGATCGAACACGTGCTCCAGGGGACTTGCCCAGGGCACACTGTGGATTCAAATGAGGAAAAATATCATAACGGTTTTAAGGCATTCAACCACTGAAATCTCTGATTTTCTGTTGAAAATTCAATCTGTACCAATGACTTGAACAATGTGCAAAGGCCATTAGGATTATGAGCATCCACGATAGAGAGGTTCGATCTATGAAGTACGGAAACAGACTGGAGCGAAGAACAATCACTGACCTCTGCCTTGTCCAAACCGGAAAACATCTGCCGCATCAACAAAGGAGAAAAGCACTTATATTCAGCGTCAATCACGTTTGTAGGAAAGTCATGATTGACAGCAGCACGGTGTGCAGCAAGAATGTGAATGTGAGTAAAGCGTACGTGGCATTCTATTTGTCATAATATTCTGAGGATGGCAAATTGATAGTCTAATGAGATGATCGCAGGTGCTTGGTGATGCAGTGAGCAGCTCACCGCAAGCCGCCCAATGGTCGTCAGTGGCACAGCTGTGAATGGCTTTGCTGTCGCAGACATCTTTCTGTGGAACACACCGGGGTGATCCTGACGTGCAATCGTACTCTCCTTGGCTGCAGTTAGTCATGCCTACACAACACAACAAAAGGTTCACACTAGCATCATACAGAAATGTTGCATACTCGTGAAAGTTTAGTGGAACAGCTATTAATGCTGACATTGAATGAAACAGCAGGATCATTGGCAGAACAGGCTAGACGAGCGAATTTAAAATGATGCTTCGAGCCAAGGAAATTCAGTGCAGCCATAGCTTGCCACTAAAAGTAGACTCATGACTTTTTCAAAAAAGTGAAATGATGGTTCTCAACCTCTTCAGTTGGAGACTCTCTTATTGTTTCCAGGTTATGGAGATTGGAGCAATCATGTGAGACAAACCGCAGCAGTAACATGTTCCCTCCCTCTGAAGCTCCCTCTCTCTCTCTCTCTCTCTCTCTCTCTCTCTCTCTGTGTTAAATAGTTGATTCCTCGCTTTGTCTCAGTATCCACATGCATCGCCTCTCTATACATTTTTGTGTGACACTCCATTCAGCGTAGGAGAACAAAACATGTTATCACCTACCACAGCATGACCGGTCCAGCTGAATGTCATCGATGGCCACGAAGCCAGTGCGATTTACAAAGGATTCGAATCGGAGCTAAACAAAAAAATAATAAAAGAGAAAGAACGATAATTCTTTTCCAGTTCAGAGAAAGACATGATGAAAATGAGATAACAGCCATCCATCAGCACCGTGGCTCAAAGCACTTCACTGCAGGGGCGTAGCCAAGCCCTGATTGAACTGCTTTCGAGGTGGACAAAATTCAGCTGGGGGAGGGGGGGGGGGGGGGGACCGGGAAG
>JAOWAR010139080.1:0-11771 GCA_028571005.1 Clathrina lutea | reverse complement strand
CCTGCCCATCATTACTGCTGGTAAAACAAGCATGCAGCACCCGACGTAAGAATCACCCAGGAGGCTACCGTCAATAATGAAGTAATACGCTTGCCACGACAACGTGTAACTGCATAGGTGTTGCACAAACCCTACAGATCATGCGTAATCTGCGAGTATTGACTCACATGAACCCAAAAGGATTTGATTTTCAGTTTTCCCATCAGGTCCTTTGAAGGGTGGTTGATAGGTGGTGGAAGAAGTACAGCAAGAAGATCTGTCATTAGAGGAAGAGGTTCATCCTGGATCAACGATGAATGTCTTTTGTCCGGGTTCATCCTTGTTAGGTTGCAAGCCATTTGATGTGTTTCTTTTTCTATCCTTGGTATCTCTGTCTCTCTCTCTCTCTCTCTCTCTCTCTCTCTCTCTCTGATTTTCAACTGACAAGACATTTTATACCGATTAATTCCTAGTCACACTCTATCTAGCAGATTCATTCGAGAACTGATATGTGACACCGAAGACTTAGGTGGGCTTTCTCGGGTCGGGTGACATTACAACAGTCAGAAAAATGCTCAATCAGGAATGACCACTAAAACAGTAACTTGTTACTGAGACCAGAATGTGGGGATTGCCCCGAAGAGCCTCATTAGTTAGTTATGCAGACGGAGAGACTAATGCGCACTGAACATCTAATTATCATGTTGCTCTTCGCACATTTTCCAGTTGATGCCTTTGTGAAAACATTACAACTTCGCTTTGTCAAAATGATCTCACCGCCGCTTCAGTTTTTTCATCGATCTATGTCATTTTTCATTACTTCATGATCTTGTATTGTTATCATTTCCTGGACCTTAGGAAGCCCTGGGCATTTGAGGTGAAATATCATTTTCATAATCTGCTGTGGTGTCAGAATTTAATTCGTGTCTTAAGTTGTTTACCCAGTGAGAATGTCATTTAAAAGAATCTTTTTGACCTTCATGCATGCCTTCCTCCAGACCCTATCGCCAAACCAATCTCTGGCGCTTCACAGACGTGGACAACCATTTTGAGCTTTTCCTTCTGGTGATGTTGACGGTTGGAGCCCTCCTGCAGCTTGTCGTTTACAGCATGCCGGAGGAAATGAAGACCACATATGAGATGCTTTCCATACCCCTTTTCATTCTGACGACTGTTCTGTCGCTATCCTTGGCAGCAGCCCGCTTGGCATACAGCTGGTGGGTGGCTCTTGGCGAGGTGCCAGACCGATATCGTGTTATCTATTGCAAAGACGAGGATCACAATGGTGAGGTAGAGCTCCTGCAAAGCGACGGGACCATTTTGGTAAGAAATCACCTTACTTTCAAGTGTCACGAGCTGCTGCTTTTCAGCCGGTACCGTTTTGTGAAAACTGATCTCTTCAAACACACAAATTCCCTCCTGCATTTCCATAATTTGTTTTGGTTGACTGATTAAAATTTGAAAACCTCGACATTCCAACTGAAAAAAAACGACTAGCAACAGTAAAACAGAATGTTTCTCCCTTTAGAGCTTCTTCCGCTAAAGACGAAAATTCATTTCCCAATCAATAGTCTCCAGCTTCTACCCTTCATTAAGAATATCATTCCCTCTTTTCGCTTATCAAAACTATGGCCTCCGTTTTACAAAAGCCTTCCTGTCAAGGAAGCAATTGAACCATCAAACAAATTTCTTTTTTTCTCCATTCCCGATTGGCACGGACCGGCCCATTACTATATTTTGCATCAATTATGACACGCACACAAATAAGCAAAGCTTCACACCTGAAGGAGAGAGACACGGAAAATTAAACATTTTGGTCATTGAGTCACACAGCCGTATAGCTCATGTCAAGAGGTCATTCGATCACTCAGTCAAAGGATCATTCTTAACTGAGCTCAGTCAAAATGTCATTCGATAGCTCGGGCAAAACATCATTCGATACCTCAGTCAAAATGTCATTTAATACCTCAGTCAAAATGTCATTCGATAGCTCAGTTAAAATATCATTCGAAAGCTCAGTCAAAAGTCGTTCAATAGCGCAGTCAAAAAATCATTCGATAGCTCAGTCAAAAAGTCATTCGATACCGCAGTCAAAAGATCATTCGACAGCTCAGTCAAAAGGTCATTCGGTACCTTAGTCAAAGGTCATTCGATAGGTCAGCCAAAATATCATTCAAAAGCTCAGTCAGAAGTCATTCAATAGCCCAGTGGGTAGGCCGTTGACCTGGACTTCAATCTGCCCAGGTTCGATTACCGGTTCCCCCATTGATTTTTCCGTTTCTTTCTTCTCTAAGTATCACTCCCATCAGACTTAGGTATGATTTGATTTGGTTTACCTTGTACCCTTTATGGGAGCAGAAGCTCGCTTTTCTTAGCTAGGAAAAAAATTGACAGAGAGTTTGTGTGCTAGACAAAAGCCTGCAAAGCTTGGTGAGGCTCCATATAGTCTGGCCGGCATGTACAATATCCTTTCTTCACATTCCAGACTACAGACTTGATAATCTTGCTTTTCGTTTGTAGGGTGCCAATGTACACAAAGTGCCTTTGAGGACAGGTGACAAATACGGACAACAAAACCTGCATTTTTTTCTTTCAAATGTTCTACGTTTTTTTTTTTTAACTCATTTCATACACACCCTCAGAATGGGTCTCAGCTGAGATACGGTTTCTTTTTGCAGCAGACCAGCAGGAACATAGATGTCACGCTAAGTGATTCTTCATCATCTGGCCTTCGGGATGCATTGCTCCTGGACAATTTCAAATCCCCATCACAGCACTAGTAACCGAAGAAACCAAGATCAAGCAGCAGCACAGAACGATGCCGATAAGCTCATTTGGCCATGACCGCTAATTAACTGACACAACATTCTCCATCTTCCAGTTCAGTAAAATTTTATTTTGTGTTGTCAGTAAAATTGTATGAAATGATGTCAAATTAGCTTTTCTGACAGTTCTGCTTTTATTCTTGATCTTCTTTTTTTCAAATTGCTCTTTTCCTCAGTTCAGGTTCGGAGTAGGTTGCATTTTTCATCTGTTTACATGTGCGGAAACTTATTCCTCATTGGCCTTGTCATCTAAGTTCATCCTCTGTCTAGTCATTGCTTTGAGCATCTAGCATGGCACGCACAGATAGCCTTTAGTTAGCTTTCCTGGTGATTATCCACCAAGGAAACTCAGATATTTCTTGATTGAATACAACTTCATACCGTCAGCAGGTTGCCATGGTGAAATGCATGCTTTGGAACCGTGACTGGCAGCACGTTGTCATAAAGCTATCTTGATGGCTGGGCTTAGCTTTGGCGATATCGCCTTTCAGTTATGGGTGAATAAAATATTAAATATCGAGCTCAGAGTTTGAAAAGGCCTTCAGTGAGATGTCACCAGTAGTTATTCTCCTCCGGAGTCAACTTACTTTCCCCTCCACACCGACAGGGCATATAGTCCAAGCGCCAATAGTATTATGTCTCGAGGCCGGGTGAAATGTCGTGTGTTTGTGTCTTCTGAAAATATAATGGGATCTTCCAAAGTTCTTATGAACTTCCTTCCCGTTTTTCAGATTAGAATTTTCCACAGAACTGATTATGACATAGGCGTCGAAAGGTTGCCCTTCTATACCCGTCATTTTGTTCTTCTAAGAAGTCTTTCTGGCTTTTGTTTGTTGTCAATTATTTGTCAATGAGTTCATTTCCGGCTCCATTAATAGGATGACTTTCAACAGGTGGTTAACAAACTTTCTCAGTTGGGCCTAATCAGATTCCGAGCCATGGGCAATTAATACATGTGCAATGCTTAGAGATTCTTTAAAATACAGCTGGGGTAAGTTGAATCAAAAGAGGACAGAAGAAAGAGCTTGAGGCACACATGGACTAAATCACTCTGCGTGAATTTTCCATGAAATGAGAAATATATCTGTTTAGTGCTTCCCTTGAAGTAAACCCATATCACAGATAGAGACTTGTGCTAAACGCATGGAATAAACTTTGTAGAAAACCCATCGCATCACAAAAGCTGATCTGGGTCCAGGTGAATTTCAGAGTATTCCTTTTCTTGACTCAAGTACAAAATGATTTGCGTGTAAATCAGACGTGGTAATTGTTCCATTAAGAAAAAATACAAACGCTATCAGAAAAGCATGAATGATTGAAGCTCTGTGCAGCTAGCCACTGAAGTACATGTACTGTGTGTAATGCATGCTCGACAGCTGAGACAAACACTGACGGAACATGGAATTTTAGAGAGGTTGTAGAACCTGAAAGCCAAGGAGAGAAAATGTGGGAAGACAGAAAACAGGGCTGGTTGCATCTACTGTGACAAATAAAGAAAACAAGATGTAGGAGAACAGGGGAAAAGATCATATGGTGAGGGAAGGCCAAGTGCATCCTTCCACCAGGCTTCACGGCACAATGGCTGTCCACTTGTGGGGTAGGGGATGGCTTGTTCACACCGGTCCACGGCAGAACAAACGATGTGGCTTTCAGTATGAAAAGAGCGTCATCAGAGGGTCGAAGGATATATCAGGTTGCTTTCACTTTGCTCTCGTTTCACTGTTCATTCGTTGAGAGCAAGCCATTGCACAGGTCTGACGTCTCTCTCACCGGAGTGCGATGCAATAAACTCCCCTACAGGACAAAAGTCATACAAACTAACATGAGGAGCTTTCCAAAAGGCTCTAGGAGTGTCCAGGCTCAGCAATGGCGATGACACAGGGCATGCATTGGGGACTTTCGACAGCCATTGTTCATATCATGTTGACATGAAAGGACCTTCCTTATCGACCCATTTTTAATTACGAAGAAAAGCAAAAGTGATATGGAGCCTAGACTGATTCGATATCCTAGTCCAGATCATGGAGTTTAGACTCATCATCTAGATGAGGAAGTTTCGACTGATTTGATAACCTAACTGAAGACGCCCCTGTAGCAAAACATTTTCTATATTTACTTCCTGAACTTTTGATTCGACTTCATCAAATTAGATAATTAAACGTAGACTGTTTCAGTAACCTACCCTAGATAATGAAGCCTTGGCTGACCCATTATCCTAGGCTAGATTATCAAGTCTAGATTGATACAATATCGTTGTCTACAGTAGATAATGAAGTATAAACCGATTCGATGTGCTAGTCTAGATGATGAAGTTTAAACTGATTTAATAACCTAGTCTAGATAATCAAGTCTAGATTGGTTCGATGTCCTTGTCTAGATGATGAAGTTTAGGCTGATTTGACATCGTCCATATCCTAGTCTAGCTCGTGAAGTCTAGCCTGGTCCGATATCCTAGTCTAGACAATTTTGTCCAGAAGGCCTGTTATTCAAACTTGAAAAAAGGATTGGCAGTCCCTCCAACACTTTTCCACAAGTTGTCATGGTGACTCGCTCGTCTGAATGTAAGCAGCAGGCTTGCAGAGGATAGGTGGGTGGATTTCCTTCTTTGAAACATGCATAAGTGCAAAAACATTCAGCAAAGCTAGCTTGGGGAAAGCGGTAAATTGCATGGATCCTGAGATAAGAACCAATTGAAGAGAACTTGAGGATTGATCAAACCACGTGGACTCCACATGAGACGGGGTGTGGATCATACCATGGGCTCCGCACGAGATGGGGCGTCGAACCCACTCCCTATACACCTTAGCCAGCAGGCGATAGTGACTTTGGAAACCGCCATAAGTCCATCAAACTATTAAGGGTGGTTATATGGTGGTTACCAGTAAAACCGAACGCAAAGAAACTAAGGATTCATATTATTTCCTTTTAACCTTACAAAAGTTTCCTGTCTGCGTCTCACAACCCAGTTGGAGAGGTGGATTTCTTCCTTGCAAGCCTGGCCATGATAGACGTGCATCTTCGGAAGAGGTGCCGAACGGGTGCTGAACGTCCTCCACCAGCTGCGCACGAAGCTGTAGCAGGCAATGGCTAGTGAGATGATAGTGGGAAGAACAATGAGAAGGACGCTTGCCATATCATATCCTGAGCCACGTTTTTCGTCTGGCACGGTGAAGACCAGCAGCTCCACCAGGGCTAACATAGACAGGTCGAGAAGAAGAAAACTTTCGAACTGGTTGTTGCCGTCAACCAGCTTCCACCATCTCACCTGATGATATGGCCTGCAACAAGATGCAATCTGATTGGTGTTTTGTGAGGAGGTCAGAGCAAATCCTTGGTGCAACCACTGAATGTGTCAAGTTACCATTTGGAAGCATCAAATTTCAGCTCTGAGCTGTGAGTATAGCTAGGCACTAGTCGGTCAACTGGTGCAGAGACTGTCTGGATTCACAGAGACAGATGTAACATGTAATTGCTTTTGATGCAAGTCCGATTTTGCCCTTGCCTAGGCTCCACCACTCTAAAGCGCCTATTCTATCATTACAGCAGAACATGGACCAAGGAAAATCTGTAAAATTGACCTTAGGCAAACCCGGCGTAATTTCAGGGCCAGTCAAGGAATTAAATCTGCGATAAAATCTTCGAGTGTCCAGCACTCGGAGCAATTTCACAAACTGATCTGATTTTCTTCACAGATTCCACGCATGACTTGAACTGATGAAGAAAACTGGCTAGGGAGAAAAAGAGCAAAACACCAGGAGGAAGAAGAACTGACATGGAGCTTGGCCAGTAAAAGAAAAAAAGTATGTCCAAAGACCTTTCCCAGAACTGGTTGGCCTAAAGGGATTGATATGGTCGGACTGTACAGTTCGTTAGGCTACACATTGCACCAGAAACCATTTTTCTACTGACTGATCTTTAAATGAACCTTAAGCTTGGATAGTGTAGGCATGGAGGACAGGCTATTCTTCTATATGTACTTGCTGCTTGTGATCATGGCATGCTTATCTCCGTGGATCAAGTTAGGCCTTTGGTGTTTCAATTGTTGAACTCGTCTATGGCAGACTCGCAATAAGTGAATCCTTGGCTATAGCTTTAGCATTTCATTTTCATGGCACCGGTTGTTGCGAGTACACTTGGTAAACGTTGGAAGTACCTTGGATGCA
This sequence comes from Clathrina lutea, assembly GCA_028571005.1. Lineage (NCBI taxonomy): Eukaryota > Metazoa > Porifera > Calcarea > Clathrinida > Clathrinidae > Clathrina > Clathrina lutea. The sequence continues at coordinate 4,804 of JAOWAR010139080.1, read as the reverse complement.
AAGCATCTTGGATACAAAATACCTTGGATACAAAGCACCTCGGTTCAAAATACTTTGGATGAAAAGAATCTCGGACTGACAAGTTCTTTCCCGTTCATGTGAATGTGATATAACAGCATTTGGCTTTGATGCATAAAGGAGCTACAGGCATGATTGTTCTAAGCTTTGATGCATAAAGGAGATATAGGCATGGTTGTTCTAAGCTTTCATACATAAAAGGAGAAATATAGGCATGATTGTTCTGAGCTTTGATGCATAAAGGAGATATAGGCATAGTTTTTTTAAGCTTTGATGCATAAAGGAGATATATGCATGATTGTTCTAAGCTTTGATGCATAAAAGAGATATAGGCATGGTTGTTCTAAGCCTTGATGTATAAAGGAGATATAGGCATGGTTGTTCTAATGGACATGCTCTGGCTTTGGGGTGTTGGGAGGATTTTCACAACTTGTGTCAGAAAGAGAAGCTTGTGAGTATTTTCCCCATCTTCAGTGAGTGAGTGGAATTCATCTAAAACACGTTTCACGAGCATTGGAGCAAATGAGCCCGCAAAAATGGGCTATGTTGTGTTGCTACTTGCTCTGGGTTCTTGACATTCTACACCAGGCAAACTAAATTACCCCAAAGGAAAATGTATGACCAAAATATAATGAAGAAGGCCATCACCAAGACAACAAGGTCATCACCATGACAACAAGAAGGGACAACATTGGGCGAGATAAAAAAAGAGCGTTCTTGTATCTTTGGTACATTTTAAAGTTCGTTCCTTTTTTTTTCCAATATTCCATAGCTTTCCAGTCGACAATGCAAATACTAACACAGAAAATCCCTGCGGCGATTTCTGCACTAGATAAATGAACAGCAGCCTTTTTCATCGAAGACTTAGCCCTTGTACACTAGTATCAACATCTGCACACTCGGGAACCAATGTCGATAAAGGATGACCTTCCAAAGTGAGGGTTTGGCAAAAGACTTTAAAGTCGTAATTCTGCGTATGCACCATGCCAAACTGTTGCTTCAGAAAAAAATATTTGAGATTTTTCAACAAACTCTGTGGCACTAGATACTCAGCCTTAGTGTTCTTGCATAATCAGCAACGCACCCTTCTTCTTCACCAGCAGAACAGAAGCATGTCGTAAGCTTTAACCGAATGGAGCTGTTCAAGAATTAGAATAGTTCTAATTATGTGACCTCTTAAATCTCCTACGATATTGGACGACAAAAGCTAGAATTCATTTCCAACTCAGATGTTTTGCTCAACAATAAGAGCTCACCGGGAAATATCTTGCACAATGAAGAGCAGAAGAAGCAGGACCGCCATGAGGACACGAGAACAGTACTCCTGAGTCACACAAAAGCTGACAGCTGAAACAAGGAAGCGTCGCAGCAGGTTGAAAGACAGCCACCAGCGACGGCGATCTTTGTAGACATGAGAAGCTTCATCGAGGAGACCTTTGAGGAGAGGAACGCCATAAACTTTTGGCCAGAGTAGGAGGAGAGGCGGCAGGAGAACGACAAAGAGCAAAATTATGATTGCGAGAATGCCGAAAGGCAGGTGCTCTCCTTTAAAGCACTTCACCGAGCCGTCAATGTGGAGAACCCAGGTATTGCCGAGAGGGACGCAGGCAAGAAGACCCAACGACACGGAGTTGACACTGGTGTAAGAAAAGAGCATGACAAGCCACAGGACGTGGAGAAGAGACTTCCGGCGCTGCAGCTGCTCCAAGTAGCTGGCGGCTTTTGCATTTTGAGCAAGAAGCCAGACAAGCGCAATGAGAATGAAGAACACAGCCGGCTGGAAAATTTGAGAGAAAACGTCTTGAGGCGTGGTCAGCCGTTGCTCTTTGCAGAGGAAGCTCATGCCAAGAGTCAAAGCTCCGATGAAATACCGGCGAGCATCTGGGTTCTTTCGAGTGATGCAAAAAGATGCCTGGCAGAGAAGAGAAGGGAATTCAACATTTCGCCCATCGTTTCCAGACGGAATAAACTAACAGAGCAGCTCTGAACGAGAAATTTATATCAAACAGAATTTTTCTCCCATCTTGAAGGAGTAATAATAGTTCATCTAATCACGTCAAGAAATGAAAAAATCAACTAATTTAAGTGGTGGGCACTGCTATACACTTGCAAGTTGCCAGGGCAGAGCTTTCTGGTGCACCCATTGTAAAAATGATCATACCTAGACCGCTTTTAATTTTTGGTATGTGCATGGTGACTTTCAGCCTAGCTAATATAAACAACATTCTATTTTAAAAATCTGGGCTCATCCTGACTCCAATAATCATGACATACATGTAGGAAAAAATAGAGGCTGTCAAGTGTTGGTGTGGTGCCGACATTCAAGACGAGCAGAAGCAGGAAGACGACAGTCACTCCGAGGAAAAGGAGAACGAAGTAGATGGAAGTGGGTATGCTTGCCTTACCGTCGCAGGTGTGGCATTCCTAGGCAGGAAAAATGGACATCATTAGGTCACATGGCGTTCCACTTGTCATAGTGAAAGGTAACCGAGACCGTTCAGCCAGAGCAATCTGCCCTTGGCAGAGAGGAAGTGTCGCTCCATGGCACTCTGTCATGATTCGATGTCAGGACATTTGTTTACTCTTGGAAGTCTTGAAAATTGGTTTTGCGTTCTACATCAGACTGGTGATCGTGTAGGGCACCGAAACATTTCTTCCTTTTTTTTCCCCAAACAAACGTTTTGACAATTCAAGAGTCACAAAAAAAATCTTGGTAGCAAATCCCTCCACTTGTTTGGTCATATTTTTTGTTTCAGCTTGCTCTAGTTTCTCTTTGAGCTACCTGGAGAGCAGCAGAAATGAAGAAAGGGTGCATCGTGTTTAACACTTTGTGGTCGGTTTTCATGACTATATTCAGGGAGAAAAGGCACTTCGGCAGCCAAACTGAGTGGGTTACTGACAACAGCTAGCATCCAGCTTATCATAGTCAATGGACTTGCACCCTCGATGATCAATTGTCTTTGTCCCAACCAACAGCAAGATCTGATCTCCGTTTATTCACTGCTGCTAAATGTGTTGGTCTGGGATACACTCATAAGGTTACCCTAAACAAGAATTGTGAAAGCACATTCTAACTTACAGGTAGGCCCAGATCCCATGATAGCTCACGATCGCATCTTCCGCATAAAGCGCCCAAATGCCTAAAGCGCTCCAGACACGGGTTGTCAGTTCTGTAAATCCACTCGCTCTTGCAAGTACACCATCCATTGCCACAAAGGTTCACAGTGAATGGTGAGGTTTTCTGAGAATACATCAAACTTCTGTAATTTTCTGTCCAATTGTAAGGCGGCTTTCTTTCTTGAGTATTTACATCGGGATATCCCGCCCAGTAGCCTTCTGCTAAGTAGACATCTCGTCCACGATCACAGCGTAGTATTCCTGCCTTTGAGTCAAGGCATGCACATTTCTGCAGCGATTTTTCAAAAAGGAGAAATTAAGAAGTCAAAGAAGACAATGAAGAATTTTTGCCGCAAAACAATTTTTGACCTACCTGTCTTATGTTTCTGAGAGAGCAATGTGTTCCCTCCTGTTCTAATGAACAAGCGATGGCAAAGAGCACCTGAAAAATGCCTTCAAAACGTCTCAATAGAAATTGTTTTGCATCACCCTAATATGGTTTTCTTTTTCTTTTGTCTTCATTGACCTTTATTTAGAAACTTATCATGAGGGTGAGATCAAAAAGGTCGTGTTCTCTTAGTAAAAAAAAAAGAAGGAATTGACTTGCACACTATGCCCCCATGCAGCCATCCTCGTTATGCTTTCGGCTACATAAAAGCTGAAATTGACCTTGTCACAGAGTTGGGCAAAACGCTTCGAAGTTGTTCATCAGATCAGCTGCAATGGACTAGCTATAGGGAGGAAACAAATGGAAGATTTTCCACGCCAAACTGTGACATTTTGCCGGAAGAGCAATTCAAATGAAGAATTATTCTGCGGCAGTAAACCGTGGCCGAGAACATAGATGCTGCGCATGCCATATGGTTGGCCTCAGTCTCAGGTAAATGTGTTTTGCGAAAAAAGGCTAAGCTCTTTCTCTCTGTGCATCTGCTCTCCATAACTCAGTCTCTGTCTTCTCTTCTCTCCACCTCTCTCTAAATCTCCAGGAAGAAAAGTTTAAGTAGTTGCCTGGACTGACCCTGTCAACAAGCTGAAAGCCTTCATAACAATGTCGCAGACGAAATGGCAAGCGCAACGTCAATTGCACTCCGAAAGTCTCTCGCATGCTCGACCTGCCAACAACAACCACTTCTATTGTACCGGTTGTATTAGGCCGTCCAAATAGAGCAAGTCCGCTTAGTGGTTGAGCGGACGAATAGACGATAGTCTCTCTCTTCTCGCCGTTATGCTCCAACCATACATCAGGCTTGATGGTCTGCATTGACAAGAACAAAAGAACAGGGGGAAATCTCAAGCCTAAAGTGCATTCAGAAAGGACGGGGTGTGAGGCTAGCTTGGGCCAACCTTGCCCAAGTATTGGGTCAGGGGCGGGGGTATGTATGATTTTTTCTTGTTATAAGCTCAGGTCGTGATCAACGTTTTTCACTTTCATATTTCGCTCTCTTTCTTCTTCAGTTTTGTTCCTTTATATGGTGATGTGTTACAGTATCAGGGATAAGAATCAAATCAGTTGGCTGACTCAGGGATAAGAATCAAATCAGTTGGCTGACGCAGGGATAAAAATCAAATCAGTTGGCTGACGCAGGGATAAGAATCAAATCAGTTGGCTGACGCAGGGATAAGAATCAAATCAGTTGGCTGACGCAGGGATAAGAATCAAATCAGTTGG
>JAOWAR010138969.1:0-11771 GCA_028571005.1 Clathrina lutea | reverse complement strand
ATTTATAGGCGGATTTAAAACGGCTAACACCGAAAACATAAAATATATAAATACACTGAACTTTCACAAAATATTTCAGAATTCAGACTTCTTGCCTCTAAAACTGAATGAAAGTTCAGTTGATTGGATCACACAGTTGGTGAACATCTTTGCAACATAAGTGACAATGGATCTCTCGTATACTTGCACAAGTACACGTACAGATGAGTCACCTCTTTGCCTGACGGGAGTGTTATGCCGAAGTATAATCATCGGCATTGATGTCGGCAGAAAATAATTTCACTACGCCCTCAGTGATACTCCTCCACCAGCCTCCCAAATTATGATCAGACAGCCCTTACTGAGCACCTGCGTCTTCTCGCTCATCATAGCAGCCAGAGCTGGCTGGTCCTGCAGTAGTGACTCTCCACACACGTCAAAGTTAGGCAGACACACTTACTGGCAGTCTCTGGAGATTCCTGAGTTTGTAACACCATCTGCTGCTTGAAGCCATGCGCTGTAGCTGCTCACTGCCTGCTACATCTCGGAACTGCAACAACAAAAACGACAAAGAGAATCAACTGTACCCTTCTCGTGGTCATGGCCATTGAAGTGGTCTTATCATCTACGCAAGCTGGGAACAGCTGTCATGGTTTCAAGCTGTATCCATGGAAACCACCACTCCTCCATGTTTACTTCACTGTTTGACAATCAGACATTAGTGAAAGTGGCATAGTCGAGGCTTACCCTTGCAGTTGGTTTTTCCACAATGTTTTCAAGTTCCAGGCCAGACTGCAAACACAAAAGCCAGCACATCAGAGTAATTGTCAAATCACACCACACAGGAAGGCAATCTTCTACTTGGCAGGTCAACCAACAGCATTTTTTTTCAAAAACTTACCAGAAGAACTTTCAACGGGGACAAGCCAATTGCGCACTCAGTGGTTAAATCCACGTCCAACAAAACACAGTCTGAGTTAACACTCCCCACCCTCATCTCCATCACGCATTGAATAAAATCCGGACCGACTTGAGCGAAACCATTAAAATTCTTGGACAGCTGAGATCTGGAGTCTTCCGGTTCAGAAGTAGTCTTCGGGTTTTACTCCACATGATGGCAATGCTCCTTCTGCAGGCTCAAGTAAAGTTCATGCACTGACCTGGCTATCCTGGCCTTGTGGTGAAATGCCGAGATAGAACGTCAGCTGTCGAATGTTTGGGTTCTGGACGGAGTGCTGTATGCTGACAATCAACACATTGGAGAACTCCGCACCGAAGCGCAGACACACCTCTAGACCATCCTGGTTGTAAATCTCCATGGGAGATGGCTCCACTGCATGATGAAACACCAAAGATAAGACTACTTGAGTCAAATTGTGGATGCACAAAAGATCTTGTTTGGCGACAGGTCAGAACACTAGGTAACTCCTAAAGTTACAAAGTTAGACGAAACCAGTTAGATTCCCTTTAAATGGTGCAGTTACATCCTTCTAATGCACAATTGAAGCAACACTTTGACTGGGAATCATGTCAAATTTAAAAAATAAATCATATAAAACACACCATTCATGCTATAGCATATAGCTTTTATCCAGACAGTTAATCAATATTGGTGCATTACTGGATGAAAGCACTAGATTCATTTTCTTGTCGCTCTTCGTACACTTCAACCTAATCATGGACTACAGATTGTATGTTGTCAAGTCTGTAAAAAAAAATACATGCTGCCATTTTAAAGACCATCATTATTCATATTGGGGATTTCCCGAACTTGTTCCTTGAGTAATGGCGATCATGTATGAACAAAGACTTTCTGCCAGATTGTGCCAATAGCTTCTTCAACTTGGGATCTTTCCGGAAAAAAAAATCAACACTCTTATAACATCTACTTTTCACCAGCACACACGTTTCTTTCTACGGCATTTCGGCCAGAATTGCCCTGCATGGGTTTCATGAAGCTTTTGAACTGGAAAAAGAAAAAAACAAGTCGGTTTATGTTCCGCATTTTCTGGTTTGAAAGCCTTATGAAGACCAGGGAAATCCTGGTCGAACGCCATAGGAAGAAACTGGTGTCTCAGTAGAAAACAAGTAGACGTCCTAATGCAGTCCGCGAAGCAAGGTGACCCTTCATTAATGTGTATTATTCATTTTCTGTGGAGACTCCCAATAAGGGCATTTCCCTGTTGGACAATCCATAAAACCCCCAACAATAATTATTAACAGCGAAAAAGACCAATTCCCTCTTCTTGCCCACAAGGTGGCACACAACACTTTTTAAATGTTTTTTTTTTCGTTTCCGGGAATTTTTCACCACCTGCACACAATTACACTGAACAAAAGAAAACACCGTTCACTTGCCGTGTGCTTTCTCCCACAATGCAACTTTATGCAAGAAGGCTCTCCGCGATGGCTCGTCTTCAGAGCTGACCTTTTCGTGAAGGGAAATGTTTTCAACCACACTGCTGACATACATGGACCGCATCAAGTCAGCCGATTCGCTTTCTGAGATTCCTGCATGGCGCAGACAAGCATGTACTGATTGAATTAGACTGTAGCAACCAAGGACGCAAGAGTAAAGCAGGCGGACCTTGATTTGTATGCTAAGTCTGAAGACTTCCCATTAAGCTAACAACGAAGAAACTGAGGGTCTTCAATGAAGCAACCTGTACAGCGAGCACACAAATCGACAAAACTAGTGCCAACTACAGCAATGCACTCGTATATGCATCCAATCACAACGATATCCTTCATTGATGATCACCTTGATCCATATGTCATCGCTGCCATGGTGGATCAAAGAAACAACAATATGAAGCTGAAAATCACTAACTTGTACGTTTTTTAAAAGAAAAAAAAACTCAGCAAAATGAAAATTAAGCTTGGAGGGACTGACCTTTACCAGTTTTCTTCAACAGCTCTTCAACTGTGATATCTTCACCAACACTTTTCCTGAAATGAGTGACATATATACCGAACTCCTTTGATCTCCGCTCCCACGACTGCTTCCTCGCATGGCTGTGGATAGCACAGACCACAGGAATTCAATACCACAGCCAGGGATCCAAACAGAAACTGATAATAGCATTGATATATTGCTATTCTTGGAAAGACTTGGACAGACGTACCATGGGTATGCAATGATGGTGTCATCTCCATTGCTCAACTTGACAGGCTCAGGCTCCAGCCAAACACCTTCTGGCGGTCTGTGGGTAAAGTCACAAAATTCAGGTCTTGCTCTATTCCTTTCTTTTGTTTTGTTTTGTTTTTTCTACACTGATCGCAAATATGAACTCCCAAACCCACCACAGTATGCTGTTCAAATCAAGAATCATGGGCATCAGATGGCAAAGGCCTTAGACGGAAGATGTAAGATCAAGTGATAGAATGAAAATACTGACCAACTGAATCAGACTACAGATGAAGATGAAGGGATGAAAATAAAAATTGTGTGTATTATTATTATTATGTTAATGTGGGACCTGACTGCTCTTCTTGACTGACTTTTTTGCTCAACGCCAAAACGGTGACGGAGAAAACAACATGGCCACCACATGCAAAAGTCCTCCAAACATATTGAGAGCTCAGATGCGGATAAGTCCGAATGCTAGGGGTTCTGACCAGACTGCTTAATCTCCTCACACACCACATGGTCTTCAGATTAGAGTAGTGTCACCCACAGATGTATTCTCACGCTGCTCAAAGCAAACTTACTCAGTTCTGCAAACATCTAGAATCAAAAACGAGAGCCGAGCTTTCTTCCTCTGCATCTTCTTCAGCACCTCCTGAGCTCTAACACAGAGTCGAAAGCCTCTGGCCAAGTCTTCAGCGTTGACTGGTATCAGATAGCTCTCTCCCCGGTGCTCGAACCCATGACCCACAAAGAAAAAGACGGCCAGAACACCTTCACTGAGAAGCTCGATGAAGCTGTCAATGGCGACCTTCATTTCCAACGAGGTCAGATTGATGAGCGAAATCACCTCGAAGCCTTCAATGGACCTGAGCAGAGACGCCATCTCTGCGGCGTCAGCCTCTGGATGGACCAGGGAGGACAGTCCATCATACTCCTGGTTGCCAATCACCAATGCCACCTTCCCAATAGCTGGAAAAAAATGCCATGACAGACGCCAATAGTCAAGTATTATTGTTAGACTCTCCACAGCTTGCATACTGGGGACCTAACTCATTTAAAATAATGGCTTTGGTAAACAGACACTATGTGTTTATAGCCACGGCTCTGTCTCTTTCAACGGAAGATAGACTGGCTCTGTCTCTTTCAAGGGAAGATAGACTGGCTCTGTCTCTTTCAAGGGAAGATAGGGGGGAGACGGGAAGAAATGGGGAATGGAGAAAGAAAATAGAAGCAAGACAGAACGAGACAAAGTGAGACAGAAAGACAGAAAGAGAAGGGAAGAATTGCCTTCAAAACAAATTGTGTGCGTTTCTTTCTGCCATGCTTTAAGGAGAACATTAAAATTGTAGTTTATGAACAAGAAGTTGCAGTGTGTTCCTTAATTTCCGTGTTGGCCTCGCCTTAATCTCTGTGGACTTGCTTAAATGAAGCTACAAGTATATATGGACTCGCTTACTTGAAGGACCAGTTCCCCTTGCAGTATCTGTCAATGGAAAGAGACAGAAACACACGAAGAGAGAAAAGATGGCTTTATGGTGCCTGACTATTTTGCAGACAATTTATAAAGAAGGAATTAATCACGAGAAAAGAAAAGAAGAAAGAACGAAACTGTGCATGCAGCTTTATTGCAAGGCACTCAACAAATTGCTGGGATTATCATGATGCAACCACCCTGGCAGAGTAAAATCTTCTCTAGACTATGATGCACTCTTCTCTAGACCATGATGCAATCTTCTCTAGACTATGATGCAATCTTCTCTAGACTTTGATACAGTCTTCCCCAGACCATGATGCAATCTTCCCTAGACCATGATGCAATCTTCTCTAGACCATGATGCAATCTTCTCTAGACCATGATGCAATCTTCTCTAGACTATGATGCACTCTTCTATAGACCATGATGCAATCTTTTCTAGACCATGATGCAATCTTTTCTAGACTATGATGCAATCTTTTCTAGACTATGATGCACTCTTCTCTAGACTATGATGCAATCTTCTCTAGACTATGATGCAATCTTCTCTAGACTATGATGCAATCTTCTCTAGACCATGATGCAATCTTTTCTAGACTATGATGCAATCTTCTCTGGACTATGATGCAATCTTCTCTAGACTATGATACAGTCTTCCCTAGACCATGATGCAATCTTCTCTAGACTATGATGCAATCTTCTCTAGACTATGATGCAATCTTCTCTAGACCGTGATGCAGTCTCCGATAATTTTTACACTACTCTCAGCCCTTACTGCAATAACGAAAAAAAGTACAAGACACCATGATTTGGGCCAAATCATGGCTAACTGTTTCAAACGGCAACTTACAAACATCGACAGTGACGGCAACTTGTGGAAAAGTTCTGGTATGCTGGCCACTCGTCTGAGAGAGAACGTGGCAGACATACTGTCCTGCATCCGCCTCAGTCACCTGTGGAATGAACAAACGTCCGGACGATGCTGGTGGAAGCGGTTGGCAGTTCCTATACCAGGTGTAGACTAGTGGAAGTGGGCCTTCAGCACAACAGATCAGCTCCAGTGCGTCTCCCACAGAGCATCGCTTGTCCTGCGGCTGCTGAGTGATTGTGACCGCACCAAAGCCATGACCAGACATGTTTGTTGCTGAAGTAGCAATAACAACAAAAGTGCACATCTGTTAAACGCCTGATGAGTTAAGAATTTTGGAATAAAATTCACCAAGATGGGAAAGAGTTTTTTATATCTGAAACGAAGATATCCTTAATTAGACTGATCAGAAGCTGGTAAAAAGCAAGATCAAAGCAGAAGAGAGCTCAAGCTAAAAATAGGAGAGCTCGGACAAATACAATGGCATGTAAATACATCTGGCAATACGCCAACACATGCCATCTACGCAGTTAGCGCACTGATGCATACCTCATCTTCTTGCACATAACGATTTTCCATTGGTCAAGCCTCCTCCTCAAGTATTACAAAAGGTGATACTGTACTAGAATACAATCCAGTCCCCTTACACCATCATCTCGAGGCTGGGCCATGCCGCCCACATTGGAGACGTGCTACAAGGTCTACCCCTCTTTTTAACAAGGTTTTCAACTCAGAGGTAAAAGGTTCATCCTCCACTAAACAAGCTGAAAGGAACGTCACAGAGTCCTATGAGTAAAATAGAGTTTCTCTTAACGAGGAAACAAACTGGACACGTACTCTAATCTTTCAACTCTTTTTTCGATCAAGCGTTAAACGATTTCTTTCACGACGAATGATTTCTTTCACATTGAATGAATTCTTTCATGTTGAACGATTTTTGTCAGGTTGTGTACCAATGCCACCAAAAAGACACTCATCATTTGGCAGATTCACAACGGGGAACTATGACAAATAGCTGAGTGGATTATGTGAAATTCTGAGTGGAAAAACACTAGGGCATTGGCAGTAGCATAATCCACATCAACTAGCCAGGACCACCTAAGTATCATTCTATTAGCAGTACATCAATTTTGAAAGAAAACGTACGCTGAAACCAGTCCTTAAAACAAACATATGACCCAACCTGCTCCCAGACCACCACGGTTTTTTTTCTTCCTCAAGTTCATGGATTTTACTCACCTGACTGCAGACCAGGTAGAAATGGCCGTCCTTGTGGACCTGGTTGCGGCTGCAGACCAGGTTGTCCTTGCGTAGGACCTGGTTGTGGCTGCAGACCAGGTTGTCCTTGCGTAGGACCTGGCTGTGGCTGCAGCCCAGATTGTCCTTCCATTGGACCTAGTTGTGGTTGCAGACCAGGTTGGCCTTGCGTTGGACCTAGCTGTGGCTGCAGACAAGGAGGTCCTTGCGTTGGACCTGGTTGCCACTGCAGACCAGGGTGTCCTTGCCATGGACCTTGTTGTCCATGCAGTGGGCTTGGCTGTCTTTGCAGTGGGCCTGGTTGTGGACCTGGCGTTGGTTGATCAGCCATGTGCACTTGGATCTGCGCCCATTCGCTACACTTGCTGTTCTTCTCATTCTCTACACGGCAGCGATACATTCCACCATCACTCAGTGTGGTGTTCTCGAAGCACAGCACGTTGCTGACGCAGTCTTCCACAAGAGTCATGTCACGCTGCTGGCACTTAAACCACTGGTACTTGGGAAACGGCAACCCGCTTGCTACACACTCAAGTTGCGCTCCCCGCCCGACTTGTGTTATGCAGGCAACGGGATGTTTGATTATCTCGACAGGTTCTCCTACAAATAGTGAAAAAAACAAAAAAAAGAACGACAATAGAGCTTTTGAACCTAAATTGCAACATTTCCACTTTTCCACACTATGGCTTCAAGTTTACCACTGGTGTCCTCCACTCACTGGTCAGCAATGGGTAAATTGCAAACATTCAGTTGTGAGCTGAATACTGACTGGTCGTGAATGTTTTACCTTTTTCTCAGTTTCGAGTATGCACACCTTTGCACCAGAAATAAAAGGAGAGAAACTACTACTTGTTGTTTCGATTTTAGGCAGCATTTCGAGTTTGCCTGGTCATAAATTATTAAGCTTTGAAGGTACGCGCACGTTATCTCTCCAGCCTCTGGAATGAGGCATCTTTTCAAAGAGCCAATCCACGTTCCCGCGGCACAGCCAAGCTATGACACAGTCCACTCGAACGAAACAAAAACGAACTTTGGGAAGCACCTCAAATGACCCTTTCCACTCATCTGCCGTTGTTCGCTTCTTCAATGAAAGAAGAAAGACTGGGAATTCAAGGTACCTCGACACCTCCTCTCTACCATTTTTTTTTCTCTCTTAGACGCAAGTTAGCTGTTGACCTTGATGAAATCCACCAGGGCGTATCACTGTCTTTTCTCGTTCTGATCTGAATTCATTCGCAGAAGAGGAATACAACTTCAACGGTACAAGCAACGATCATCATTACATTGAACAATAGCCATGATCATGATGAAAGCCTCGCACGAAAATTCGCGCGTTATATATTCTTCGTGCACTTACCACGCTGATCATGAATTAATTATATCTTCACCCGAGCGGCTGCCATGCTGCAGAGCTCGACCTCGTGCCTCACGACATCGCGACACGGGCAGCGGTGCAGCTCTAGAGAGTTTATACTCCCCTAATCTCTATCCCCAAATTCCCTCCCTGCAGTTTCACAATCTGCTCACCTCTCGGTAGTAAAATTAGCAGAGCAGGCTCGTTCCCCAACTGCCGGAATATGTGCACCAGCAGCCTGGTCTCCGTTCCTCTGTTCCCCATATCCGCGAGAATGTCCATCGTTGGACTTCCGCCAAGACGGAGTAAACTCATTTCGAACAAATCGATGTCCTGTGTGCTATAGAAGCGCGGCGGCAGCTTCTCAAGCATTCTCTTCCAATTGTGCTTTCCCGGCGGGTCGAGCAGTCTTGCCAACTGGGCTTTCGACGCGTACGGAAGATCTCTGACGAGCGCTACTTCAGTCGCCATGATCGGGACACAATATTAATGCACCTGAAGTTCGTGAGCTCCTTGAAGAGAAAAGCTGGATAGGCAAAGCCCCAAACAAAGGCCTTGACTCCCTCCTGGCTTTCGACTTGTAACTTCGGTCTTTCAAGGCTGTGGGGTAAACTTACTCCTGGTGGACAAAGCGATGGCGACCTTACATCACCAACAAGTCAGCTCTTTTTTGGGAAAAGTCAGCTCGTCTGCAGTTTCCACACTCGCGCCGCTCTTGGCATTTTACACTGAACGGTTGCAGCGCGTGCACAGGTTCTCACGAACGCTTGCCTCCAGGAAAGGAGGAATACACCCATTACAAGTTGCCAGCACGTCAATTGCCGGTATAGAACTGATGCGTGCTTCGAACACTTCTTGCGCCAACGTGCAGCTTTGCGGCCGGCGTGGGGCCCAGGAATGAATGGCCTTGCTTGAGGGCATCACACGAGAACACGGAAAACATGCGAACTGCCCGGGCGCGGGAAAGCCCCCTTTGATACACATCGACTGATCTGCGCACCGCGCATGTATTTTGGATATGAACGGAGGTTGGTTTGAGCAACCAACTGACCTGATCCTAGCCGGCCCATGTCATGTCGCCGGGCCCACGGCGTATCTGTTTTCGAAGGGAGAGGTTAGTCGCTACGGTTCGCAACCCCTGTTTCGATGAAACGTACCAAAGGCTATGGCCAAATGCAGCTTGCAGACTTTTGAGAAGGGACGCCCAGGCGGAGGGTAATCATCACGGGATTCTGCTTTAGCGCAGACAAGAAAAAAATGGATACTCCCGATCTCGACCACATAGCCCAGGCTTTCCAGCAGGATCTATCGGGCAATTTGTTTTTCTTTGTTAACCGGGTGCGTGTAATCCCAGCCTAATGGCAACGTTCAGGGTGCTTTTCTGCTTTTTCAAGGGGAATTTTCCCAGTTCAACATTAGAGGGTAGTGAGCTAATAGACGCATTCTCGAAACAACTTGAGCACGGTGGCTCTCAACTCTCAAGGTCTTGGAATATATGAACCAGCACTATTTCATATCATATTATAACGAAATAAGGAGAGTAGGCCTTGAAGCAACCATTGTTTGTTATGGTCAGAGTCCGTTAACTTCCATCATCCCAGGACCCCTACGTACATGTAGTTAGAATCAATCTCACACAGAAAGGTTCACACAAGCTGTTCTCTCAAAGACTTTGTCTCGCTCTCATCAGGAGAAACACTACAGTAGACTGAATGACAAAAAGATAACCAATGTACATTGTTTACAAGCATAAGTGTGAGCTTATGAGCAGCTAGTGTACATTGATTATCTTTTTGTCATTCAGTCTAGCCAGTGTATCTCCTCGTGAGGGCTGAGGGAACAGCTTGCGTGAACCTTTCTACGGTGTGAGATTGATTCCAACTAGGTAGGGGATGATAGAGGTTAACGGACTCTGACCTAATGGTTGCTTCAAGGACTACTTCTTGTTTATATAAACTTGTTTCGCCACGAAACCTGGCCGATGGTGCTCCATATCCTACCTAGCTAGGGTAGAGCTCGATAGAATGGCAACACACTCAAGAGTCGGTATTTGGCTCGTAGCTTGGACGGTGGGTTTCTTGACCTGAAAGGCCAGCCTGGTCTTCAGTGAATGGATTGTGGGGGAGAGATGTACAGAAGGGGCTTATAAGTGACGCTAAGGTGCAGTTGTTAGACTAAAAATTGTGAAAAGAGGAGTGGGGTTGGATCGGATGGCGTGAGGGCGCTTAGTGCAAGAACGTTTGGTGTGATAACGTTTATACGTGACCGCAGCGCCTGCAAGGAGGAACTGTTGCGGATGGCGGCACTTCGCTGTCATTTCTGACCGCTTGTTGAGAGCCGTTTTCTTTGTCGGCGAACAGGATATGGTAGATCTACGCTTCGGCAAGGCAGAGACTGCAGCGTTTGCTGCGGTTACTGTACGCAGCGCGCTCTACGATCCTCCATACGAGAGCGTAGAGGATGTGTTGTCCTTCGCGAGTCCCCGGGCACGTGCTTCGACAAGAGCACTTCATGGGGATACAACATACAAAAAAGGTGTTTTTCTTTTCCTAACTGGCAGCAACGGTTGGGAAAACACCTCCTTTTCTTGTTTCAACTGATCCTCTTCAGTGACTTTTTGGCTGCTTTGCTTTCTGATAACCTTTTTTTTTTTTTACTCAATCGCAACGTCCGCACTTCAGGAAAAGACCTCTTTCTTCTCACTGGTCTTCTTTCTGTGTTTTTTTTCGGGGTCCCAAGATCAAGAAAACACCTCAAGTTTCCTGAGGCCCTTGAAAACACCTCAAGTTTCCTGAGGTGTACCTTGAAAACACCTAGGGAAAACACCTCCATGAAGTGTTCCTGTCTGGTTTACAACGCCTTTCAGTAAGAGCGTAGGACATCAGTGGACAGTTTCTCCAGCTCGTGGAGAAGCATTTTTCTAAGGAAAACACCTCCGTTTCTTCTAAGGAAAACACCTCTTTCACTTCAGGAAAACACCTCTTTCTTCTCACTGGTTTACTTTTCGGGGTCCCAAGATTAAGAAAACACCTCAAGTTTCCTGAGGTGTACCTTGAAAACACCTCCAAGGGAAAACACCTCCATGAGGTGCTCCTGCTTCGATATAGTTCCGTCGACTTGAGTGTCGACTTGGAGTATTTCTCGTTGCGCATGCTTGTTTCTTGCGTGGGGCGTTTTGAACTCATTCGCGGTCATTCCGATGTACTTGCGCTTGACATCGCCTGCTGCGCGGTCGCTTCGTAGACGACGTTTGTCGACCTGCGCATGCACTCGCCGTTCAGGGGGCACTCAGCCGTGACGCGGCAGTTGCACGGCTTGTCTGGTGCCCGTGCATGCATGGGTCTTGAGCAGAGCGGTGTTGTGGCCGTTTATCAGCGCCTGAACGTATACCCCATTGTTCTTGTTGAACAGTTTGCGTAGGTGCGAGTCCTTAGAAAAATACTTCTCCCCGAGCTGGAGAAACTGTCTGCTGATGTTCTACGTTCTTGCTGAAAGGCGTTGTAAACCATACAGACCAGATCCCTCTTCGCTGGCGATGGTGCCTTCGGTCACTCCGACGGTCTCTCCTTGCTCCGGTGCCTCGGAGAATTGCACGAAGAGCCCGCTGGCTGTGAGCGCATCTTGATACACTCGCAGAGCTCACTGATTTCCACCTGTCTTGGCAGGTGGATTTCTGTTTGAGCACTCTGGCAAGGTGGCAAGGCCTGAT
>JAOWAR010138858.1:0-11772 GCA_028571005.1 Clathrina lutea | reverse complement strand
AAAGGTGAGTGGCGCTCGGTGGAATGCAGCATCGGTCGATTTGGTCGAATCTCACCCGATATCGATCGATATTGATCAGTATGCAAAAATCTTAAGTTGTAGGCAACATTGCGATATGCTGAAATCGATCAGTATGCAAAGTTTTAAACATATCGAGCACATTTCGATATGGGCTGTGCATGTATTATCCCATACTTGCACTCGTATGTATATCTGCACGCATATGGGTGTGAGTGTGCAGGGACTGCAGGTGTGTGTACATTTTATGCGCACTTGTGTGTATGTGTATATGGATATGAGTGAGTGTGTGTGTGTGTGTGTGTGTGTATGTGTCAGAGAATATTGTATAGTTGGACTAGGATGAAAGGTGAAATGCGATTCGGTTGTCAGTATGCAAAATAACAAAAGGCCCGTTTCATTAGTTGCAGCGCTGTCATCCCGATACAAGAAAAAATCCTACAAGAAGCCTAGACATTTCTATGCCCACCTGTTTCAAGGCCTATCTCAAGACAGGATGGGGTGCTAAGAGATGACAACAGGTCCCAGGGCCGTACAGGGTAAGCAAGAAGAGGTGAGAAAAAAAAAGAGACGAGAAGAGCGTGTGTCAGTAATTGATGTAAAATATAGTTGGACCAGAGGGAAAGGTGAAATGCGATTCCGTTGTCAGTGAGCAAAATAAAAAAGTTACAAGAGCAGCGGAGGGCCCATTTCATCAGTTGAGACGTGTGTGTGTGTTTGTGTGCGCATGCGCAGATGTGTGTGCACGATTGTGTGTGTGTGTGTGTGTGTGTGTCATAATGAAAAGAAAGGTGCCAGACGAACGGCGAGCACTACACACGAAGAAAAGGAAAAAGCAAAGAAAGATACAAAGCAGCAACATATGGCCCTTTTCATCAGTCGATCACTATCATCGTGACAAGCGGAAAGAGAAGCGACCTACCAAGCTTTAGCTAGACATATCTGAAGCCAGCGGATCCCGGATCCCAGGGCCGTACAGAGTGAAAGCAAAACTAAGGAGAGAACAAGAGCCAAGCAACCACCACGAACCACGACTTGAAATAACTGTCACACCTCGCCACGCATGCACACTTATGCAAGCATTCTGCACATGCGCGGCTTGGGACAAAAAAAAAAAAAGGGAGCGAGATTTAGAGCGAGAGAGAGAGAGAGAGAGAGAGACGACAGAAGCAAGAAAGAGAGATAATAATACAACTAGGGAAAGTTTAACGAGGACAGAGTGTGTACCTTACTCTATCCATAGCTGGCATTTTTCGCCAGATATTTTACTTTGGAAATACATATACCGTTATATCCCAAATGGAATGCAATCAGTAGTGATTAGTCTAATGCATAATTACTATCCTAGCACCAAAGCACTGGGACTTGGATGGTTGGCATGACTCGAGTAACAGGGAGATTGAGGTATATAGAGAGAAAGGCAGTAAGACAAAGCATGGTGTGTGACCAAAAGACAGAGCACACTGAGCAACAGAGTAACAGAGTAACAGAGTAGGATTTACAATCAGCAAAGTCAGGAGAGAGAGAGAGAGAGAGAGAACAGAAGATAGGGGAGACAGAGAAAACAGCGAGGCCTGCGACCGAGAGATGGAAGGAGGCAAGTAACAAAGAGCTCAAGAGAAAGGCTGTAGACGTGTCAAACATATAGGTCCTGGTGCCTCTTTTGGGGAGCATTCTCTTTTACATATAAAATGTGGGAAAGATTCTCAAAAAGAACAAGTCTTGGCCAAACATTCTTGGGTTTAGTTGAACGGATGTCCAAGCAACAAGGCATCTAGCTTCAGAGAAAGACCCCACCACATGGAGAAAGACCCCGCCACAGGGAGAAAGACCCCGCCACTGGGAGAAAGACCCCACCACAGGGAGAAAGACCCCACCACCGGGAGAAAGACCCCACCACAGGGAGAAAGGTCCCACCACAGGGAGAAAGACCCCGCCACCGGGAGAAAGACCCCACCACAGGGAGAAAGACCCCACCACAGGGAGAACTGAGACCCCGCCACCGGGAGAAAGACCCCGCCGCTGGGAGAAAGACCCCGCCACCGGGAGAAAGACCTGCCACAGGGAGAAAGACCCCGCCACAGGGAGAAAGACTCGCCACAGGGAGAAAGACCCCACCACAAGGACGAACGCTGCTTTGCTTTATGCCCCTTATATAATTATGCTTTCGCAGGTAAAGCCTCTCGCTGAGCTAACGAAAAGAAAAGAAGAAAGGAGCTAGCAAGTGAAGATGAATATATCTATCAACATTGACGTCTTTACTTAGTTGGCAATTGACCACTAACCACACTGCACCGTTTCCTGGCAGTCTGGATGTTCCTCGCAGTCTGGATTGGTCCGGCCTGATGGCGAGGAAAACACAAGTCACTATTCGTTTTTTTGGCCAGCTTTTGCTGGGCTGCAGCACTGGCCATGAGGCCATGTGCTCACTCTTTGTCGTGCACTGGCAGGCTTTCGATCGCTGCATCTGATCATGCTGTTCTTTTCGCATACCATTTCGTCTTCTAGTGGGCTTTGTTTTGGTTTCTGTGATTGTGTGTGTGCTCCGCAGATTGCTGTGTTGTTGTTGTTGTTGTACTTGTTGTTGTTGTTGTTGTTGTTGCTGTTGTTGTTGTTGTTGTTGTTGTTGTTGCTGCTGTGTGCGTGTTCTGCATGGTGGGTGCTGTGCTGTTGTGGCGTTGTGTGTATGTCTTTGGTTGTGCGTATGTCTGTACGCAACTTTGCACAGAGGTATAGATGCGCTGTGCCCGTTGGTGCGACAGATATGCAGACTTGTCCAGCAACTTTTCCTTGCTTGGGATGAGCCAAAGTCTAGAGCAAGGTGCATTACTTGCCGTTTGGCTTTGTGTCTGTCAACTTTTATAAGCAATTCAAAGGGTGCCTTGAGGAAATTGATCGGACAGCCAATGTTTCTTTCTTGGTTGTATTGTTGCAATGCTCTGAAAGCTTGTTAAGGATACCTTACAATTTTCCCTCTTTTTGCTAGATGAAAAAGGATGGGATTGACACGTTCTATTCCGCGCTCTCATCAATCAACCTCCTCGAATGAAAGTTTCACGCTCTTTAGTCTTGAAGTGCGTCTTGAATAAGACAGCTTTCTTAAGGATATTCTTTTCTCTGTGTATGTGTGTTTGCAGGGCGTCAGGGCTACCATTGCGGTCAATCGATGGTGCCTTGTGTGTCACTGTTTTTCGAATGATTGCAGCTGGTTTCAGTGGTAAATGTTCTCAGCTCAGTTCAGTTCTGGCTGAGATGGGTTTGGAGGGTGTGGAGAAAGCTCAATATTTGCATATCATGACACAAACCTTGACCAGAGGCATTTCCCCGGAGACCGTCCTCTTTTGGTGTTTGAGAGCTTGGTGCCAGTATACAGCTGAACCAACTGGTGTGGGATTGTACAATGCGATGGTAAAGGCTGGTTGTGGACTTTCAGTACCACTTCTTTTCTCGTTCCTACTCGAGGTGAGGAGTGGGCTCTCTTTTGTTGTGGTCACAGGTGCGATGTATAATTCGTGCAGTATCCTAAAACTTCCAGTGCATTGCATGAGCTTGTGTTGAGACCAAGGGGATAAAGCACATGGCCATTTATAGTCCCTGGTAGCCCGAGGTGTGATAAAGAAAATAGCACTATAAATCATTACGGTCTGGTCAGTAGCTTCAGATTCTTTTTCCGTTGTCTTCTTTATAGAATTTATCGCATCTGAGGTTATCCTTTCTCCATTTTGCTCAGAGTGCTCTGCCAGAAGGTGGTTCTATTGGGTTGGAGGGCTCTTCAGCTAACGATCTCCCCAGACAAGCTGAAGATCTGCCTGCTGAAAGTGAGGAATTGACAACAATGGCTTGTGCAGAAGAAAGGCATGATACTGGAGCCGCTCAACCTCAATCCAGGACCTTCCCTAGTGAGAAGGGTGGGGCATGTGAAGGGAGGAAGGTTGCTCCGGGAAGCTCATGCTTGAAAGTACAACATGCATCTCTCAACGATAGAGCTCAGGGAGAATCTTCTGGCGATATCTCTCGACTTGCATCTCTCAATGTCAACAGTGGGACTCAAATTGTGTTTCCGGATCCCGCCAGTTCAGTTCAGTATGCTTGTACAAGAGATGCAGCTCCGAACTTGTCCACCATCAGTAAAGATCTAAAAATGTCAAGCGGTGAAACAGAGAATCAATCAGAAATGGAAGCAACTCAACAAGTATGTCCAAGCTGCGAAGCTCAGCACATAAATCCCCGCCATGAAGCTTCAAACCTGGCTCACAGCAGGGCAACTAACCACTCTTCTGTCAGTGGGACAGCTGAACATGTGTCTTCCAAGGGTGCCAGCCAATACTTCCTTCCCAGCAATGCAGCTCAAACCATGCTTCCAAGCGATGACGCCGGGCGCGTACTTCATAGCAGTAAAGCGCAGAATTTTTCTCCCAGTCATCTAGAATCTTCGAGGCGCAAAGCTCCAAGCTGGTCTCCAAGCGATGCAGATCAAGAGGTGCCTTCTAGCAATGCTGAGTGTGTGTATCCTAGCAATGCACCTGGACACACATCCACGGGTGGTCACAATCCTACTATGCCTTCAAGCTGTGTAGCTCAACGTGTATCTAACAAAGCTGTGGGTCAGGGTGTGTCTTCCCAGGGTGGAGGTCAACGCACTCTTGGCAGAGATCCATCCCAACGCACAGCTTTACATCTAAATTGCACTAGTACTTCTTCACAAGTCGATGGAGGAAGTACAGTGCTGGGACAGATGTTGGCACCTATTCGTCTTTCAGCTGCTCCTTTGCCCAAGGTCTCCACCGACACCAATGATCCTACGGATAGTTCAGTAGCAATTCTAGCGCCGGCGAGGTCGGCTGTGACAATCTCTGGACACTTAGTGCAGCCCTCAACTCCAGATCATCTGTCAGATCACCTGGATTTGCTCTCACAAAACTCCAGAGACACAAAAGCTGCAGCAGCAGATGCTAATCAGGCTTCCACAGAATTGTTGGAAGGTATGCAAAGAAAAGAGTCCGCTTGCTAGGAGGGCTTTGAGTGTGTCTGTTTATGTTGATTCTAGAGTCGTATTTGCATAATCTGTGTGACGAATTTTAAAACTTCCTGTCTCCCCCCCCCCCTCCCGCATACACAGATGATTGAGCCATGGGACTATTTGTATAGGCCTGATTGTTTCATGAATGTGATTTGTTCCCTGGTTACTGCAGATTAACAATTGCCCTATTTTCCCTGCAGCCTTCCATGGAGCTGGAGCCATTATGGATGTTTTCCCATCTCAGTCTCCAGCTGCTTGTCGACTTTTTTTCTGTGAAATTATCTACCACATGGATGCCTTTCCTCTGATGGATGTTCTCATGGACGGCGGTGTACTTGACTCTGACCAGTATACTTGGTTTTCTAACATGGAGGATAGGGGGGAACCAATGATTGTGAACCGCTGCTTACTCGATTGCCTGAGCAGGAAATCACGTTGTTTACGGGAGCGGTTCGCCCAACTTCTCATGAAGGACCAGCCGCGCTTTCTGGCTCTCTCATGTGGTGAGTGGTGTAGCCTGTATGTCTAGCTAGACTAACCTAGGAACATGTTGTTTGGCCACTGCCATAGTGATTCGACTAACCGCACCCACACCTGCTGCAGAGCAGTGACTGGCCGTGGAAACTAGTAAATAATAATAAATCTAGACTGGATCAGTACCTGGCAAACAAACTGCAAAATAACACGAATAGACCATTTCACAGAACAAGCACACGAGAAACCATTACCTTGGCTGTGCCGGAAACATTGCTAAAGTCAATCTGATTCTAGATTTTTCAGTTTTCTGTTTCTGTTTACATATCGAGTTGATCCAGCGAACTTTTCAGGCTTCCATGTTGGCCGGAACCTGATCATGCGCAATCAAAATTGTGCATTCATGCATCGAAATCCCGCACGCAATGCACATGAGCTCGCGCCGCTGATTGGTCGGTGCTGAGGCGGGGGAATCGAGGCTCGACCATGCCGGCGCACGCGATGCACATGACGCCCACTTAGAATTATCCCGTTGAATTTTATTTCCAGGACCTCTAATCGTAAACCAACCGAGTTTGGACTCAAACGGAGGGCTTCAAGGGTGAAAAACACTTTGAAAATGGTTAGAAATTGATAGCATGCCTCCGCAGCTAGATATCAGTGTTGTACCCTGCCGTCCCATGGGGTCAAGAGTTTACCTCTGACGTCAACAAACATTGCATGCAACCCTGGCCAAGATCTACATGCGCGGCGTGCCTCGCACTGAGAGGTGCACACATGATTTCGCGGCTGCGCAGAGCCCATATGCATGCTTGAGTTCCCGGATCGAAAAGTTCGCCGTGGCCGGCAGATCAACTCGATATGACATAAGTAATAAGAGTACCCTCTTTGTACATAAGTAACATCAGTTTTGGCCACACTGTGGTAGCCTTCATCAGGTTACAATAATAGGAAGAATTATTCCAATTTCCCGAGCTTTAATGCCTGTGCTGTTCTGGGACTAACCCTTCGACTTGGTAGAGAATGAAATCGTAAATTGGATACAAATGATGCGCTGTCATTACTCGTTCGACACTATTCCATTCATTCCCGAAGCTTAACACTTGTGCTTGACCCTTGCTAGATGGATGATCCTTGCAAGGGTCAAGCAAAAGTGTTAATTTCTGAGAAGGAACGGAATAACATTGTACGAGCAATGATAGCGTATCAATTGTATCTGATTTACGATTTCATTCTCTACCAAGTCGGACCGTCAGTCCCAGAGCAGCACAGACATAAAAGCCCCAGAATTTGGAATAATGCTTATTATTATTACAACCTGACAAAGGCCCCCACAGTGTGGCCAAAAAACTGTTGCTACTTATGTACAGAGAAGACTGCAAAATCAAGAATCTGATCGTATTATCACAGAGGCAGTCAAGAAGTTGGATGAAATTACTGCTCAAGTCGAATCCGTTCGTGCTGTTAGAAGTGGTCTCTAAGGCTTCTAACAGCTATCTATTATCGAATTGTATACTTAGCCGAGGCTCAGTTGCGTTTCGCAAGTGTGGCTAGCGTGTAGAGAAGTTGACGCGTGCAGAACTTCTTTGGGAAGGCCCTATCTGTAAAAGAATACGACTAAAATTTATGCCATTCTAATCCTGATGGAGCAGCTCCTTTGTACAGATGGCATACTCATGCATGGCTAGTGTAAACAAGGCAAAGGCAGAAGTAACCAGGTGACTAATAGGTTAAAAAAAAAAAGTCCTTTTGCCCATTCAAAGGATCGAATAAGTGCGTCAAGTCTCTGTTTTCTCAGCATATACATTATACACAAACACATGCATCAACTACTAGCACTCATATGCTACACTGACTTGATAATAACTGGTTCCAACTGCCCAAAGGACAATTGTCTGGCCAAAACGTGATCGTAATTAGGTAGAGCTGGTTTCTCTCTTTTTGTCTCTCTCTTTTTTTCTTCTTCAATGCCTATGATTCGGAGCCCCTCGCTCCTGGTGGCATGTCTGTGCCTAGCTAAGTCTCTGTAGCTGTACCTGCACTGAGTACTCTGCAGGAGTCGGACAACGACCAGAATGACGCCAAATTGCCAAACTTCAAAGCCAATCGAAGAAACCACAATCAGAGAGCAATTGTCCGAAACGATACCAGCTAAGCGCTGGCCCAAACCACAAGCGCTGCGTGCATGCTGATCGTAGATGCAGATCCATAAGTCGAGTCTGGATCGACTGTGGCCGTGGTCGCCGTGCTTCGGTGCAATGCAGCTGGATCATCATATTTATGCGCATTCTACCTAGTTTGGCTTGTCTGATTTTTCTGGGGATGGTCAGTAATTAGTTTGGAAACCATCTCTACAGAGGGTGGAGAAACAGCATTTTTGTTTTTGTTTTATTTCGACCTCTCCGTGTGAAAAAAGTCAGATTTTTCTGAAAACAAAAGAAAAACTACGACTGTTGGCAAATGGGTCAGTTTTTCGTAAGCGTGAGGTACACGCCTTCTGGAGCCACTGCAGCGTGGTCATTCATACTGAACACTTCCCATTCTGGTATGCAATTTTGAATGGTGCTCACACTGAGCTCAGACCACACCAGCTGAATCACTGCCTAGCTGTAATGATTGTATCATCTAGCCAGAAAGGGCATAAAATTTGATACCTTAGAACCTCCATGAAAAACACCATTTATTTTCTAAGCTTTGCCATGAAAGAGTTTAAATACTTGTTTGTTTGTTTTTTATTTTTTAGCAGCGACACTTTTTGTAGTTTCAGTTATCTAGGGGAAACTTCCAATATTATACTCCACCTAAATTAATATCGGATTGAGCGAAAATCAAAC
The DNA here is from genome assembly GCA_028571005.1 of Clathrina lutea. Taxonomy (NCBI): domain Eukaryota; kingdom Metazoa; phylum Porifera; class Calcarea; order Clathrinida; family Clathrinidae; genus Clathrina; species Clathrina lutea. Next base: position 3,426 of record JAOWAR010138858.1, on the reverse strand, counting down.
TGAAGATAATTCTAGCTGCAAAATATCGAACAGTAGGATTATTTCTGTCTGGAAAACATCCCAAATTTGAAAAGTATGAGCAAAGAGCTCATTTACAAAAAGCGAAGTATTGCCAAACAAAAGCAACAAAAAAGTGAAGGAAGAAGTGCACTTCTCGCCGGCTGCTACACTGCCCGCCATATTATTCAACTCTGCTGTCATGTGTGTTTGGCGGCAGGCGCCACAACCCAATAAGATTGTGACGCAAGAGCATGTTCTCACAGCCATATCTGCTTCAATATATTTGCCCAGCTGGCTGGCACCCAGCCAACCGGGATACTACTTTTTCTGAGCCTACACCCCAAAGGTCCCCTTCTCATTATCCGGGTTAAATTATTGAAATTGTCATGTTTGCTTCAGCAATAGTGCTGTGTGAACGGCATGCATTGTGTGAATGGCATGCGTTGCTGGCAATAACATACAAATGCTCAGTGAGCAACCCCAATTTGCCAAGCATGAAATAGTTTGATTGAAATATTTTGATTGCTTCATGAAGATTGGGATGTACAAAATCCACTTTTCAGTTCTGCTATTGGTTAATCCCATTCTATCCGCTAATAGGGTCTCATTCATGTTCATTCAGGTTTTGAAGGAGAATCCATCATGGAGTTCGTTCCTGTCCAGACAGCCAGTGCTCAACGACTGCTCTTCGCTGAAATTGTCCGCTGCATGAACGCGTTTCCTCTGATCAATACTCTAATGGATCATGGTGTGCTGGACTCTGATGAGTATACTTGCTTATCTAAGATGGAGGGGATGGTTGAGCAAGAGGAAATAAACCGCTCTCTGTTGGACTGTGTAATGAAAAAGCAAGCAACTCGACGTCAACAGTTCATAGAAATTCTGTTAAAGGACCAGCCAAATTTTGCAAGAGGTAAGTGTAAGTACTAGTGGCATCTGAAAGCTGCTCGAAGCAAGAGAGGGGTCTTTTTTGTTCATGCGTGGTCAGATGAGAGAGCAACTAGATGTCTGAGAAAGGGACACCTCCACACTGCACGCACACTGCACGGCTCCACTTGGAAATCAATTATAACGTTTCTAGGGAACCAAAAGAATGTCACTTGACCTGCAGTAGCCTATCTAAGCTCAGCCCGAGAATCATACAACATTCGTGCAGTTGGCCTACCTATCTAAACCTAAAATGGTTGGCTGAAAAAAAACATCTATATCTATACAGCAAACGTAGTCTGTGTGTGTCCGGGATAAACGTAGAGATGTTGCGACAAGATGTTGCGACAACTAAATGTGGCCACTGGGGCCCTTTGTCCTTCTGGTCATGCCTTTACCGACAGTGCGGTGGCCATTTGTAACCATGGCAATGGGTTTCAATTGATGCAGCCATAGCTTGCAACCACCCGCCACCGCTAGGTACGAAGTACGCGTGGATTCGCTCCATTTGAACCAGAGTCTAGCCCTGCGCTGAAGATTGCAGTAGTGGAGCGGGCAGGTTCGGATAGAGGTAGGTCAGGGAGCTTTGGAAACCCATGTGGAGCACGGGTAGATGAGCTAGACTAGTAAAGGAGGCGTGTCTGCTGTTTCTGTGCGTGTGTGTCTGGGATGAACGTCGAGATTGGGCGACAGGCGGTGACCAGACTTGCTCACAGGATATTCTGCCCTAATGGTCATGTTTTGGGCAGATTTTGTGTCCATTTGTGCCTCCCGACGATTCTGGCCTTTGGTGGACTTTTTCAGGCCCGTCAATAGACGGGTGACGATGCGGTGGCCATTTAAACCATGGCAACAGGCTCCGACTGATGCAGCTGAAGTCTGCAACAAGTCATCAATACTGCGTATGTAGCTTGCTTGTATTCACACCAGTCTAACCAAAAGCAAGCCTGAACTGATGGCGAGTTCCAGTAGTAGAGCGAGTGGGTGGGTAGATGTACTGTAATGATACCAATACTCATGCGGGTTACACATTCGCAGTTTACCTGGTCAAACATTCTAGTAGTAATCCCATACCAGTATTGGTATCATAGTAATCCCATACCAATATTGGTATCATAGTAATCCCATACCAATATTGGTATCATAGTAATCCCATACCAATATTGGTATCATAAGCAAAATATTGCAATTGCACAACTATTGACGATCGTTTATCTGTATCACATTTTGAATTTAGAAATTTCAGAGGGAGCACAGTGAAGTGTGAAAAGTACAGAAATGATATGTGTACACTGGAATGATGCTCTTTGAACAGAGAGAGAAAGGGAGACTTTTCTTTTTTCCCATTTAGGCTCATTTTAAATGCACCAGATTTTTGGAGAGAAAGAGGGAGGAGAGTGAGAGCTGAGAGATCGAGAGAAAGAAGAGAGGATCTTTAGCATGTAAACATATTAGTTGGGTCATTGTAGCTTGGTTAATAAAGTTTATTTCAAGAAAGAGAGAGAGAGAGAGAGAGAGAGAGAGAGAGAAAGAGAGAAAGAGGGAGAGAATCCAGAAACAGGCAACAGGTGACAAACCATGGACAGTGAGCTGCTGGGCAGGGGACCAGGGTCTCAACGGCGCTAGCTGTGCAGGGAGCTGGCAGAAGCAAGCTCGAAGTCATTCGAGGAAACTGCCAAGAAACTTTACTTATTTACTGCAGAGGGTTGGCAAAGATTCAGTAACAGTACTGACTGGAATAAAATCTACCGCTCTGACAGCCTGCGTCAAAAATTATGAAATGCTCCTTTCTTTCTTTGTCTCTCGATGCCCTGCTGTATTTTCAATGTATGCAGTCACACATAGGAATCTAGATCTATCACGCATATGTCCTCACTACATCTGTAGAATGCCGTGATGATATGTCTGCTCAGCTCCCATGATCGATCAAGCTTCAAGGCAACAGCCTCAGACAGGCCCGTCGCCAGGAATTGGGGAAATATTTGCGCATGCGTATTTGCCCTCGAAGGCCTTGGGCCCGGGTACGCGCGACCGTTCAAGTCGCACGATCGCGTTCGACTTGTGTGCGCGGCCAGTACAGGCGCTAGGCAACTGCAGTGCTGGCGCGCTGCGCAGTGGCTGCAATAATCGTGTTTGTGTTGTCGGGAAGGAAGCTTTCGTGATATAGGACAGAGTTCACCCAGGCGTAGGCATGGCTTCTAGTCGGTCGAGGAGATCGGTGGTGTGCCCCGGACTTTACCGGGAGCTGAATTGTGCGTCGTCTGCCGATGACCCAGCCCAGGCCAGTCGTCCTTGTGCACGTCGTCGCTTGCGGAGGTCGGAGGCGAACGTCGTCGATCGAGTCTTAGCTTCTCGGCGTCTCCATGGACGGGTATGGTACAATGCTTTTTTTCCGCTTTTTCTTGGGCTTGAAGCAACCGAACGTCTCACATTTGTTCTCGGGCAGGCTGAATTTCTTGTTCTGTGGGAGGGCTGGCCCTCCACAGAGGCTTCATGCAT
>JAOWAR010138857.1:0-18964 GCA_028571005.1 Clathrina lutea | reverse complement strand
TAACTCCTCCCTGTGCTGCAGCAAAGCTTACCTATAAAGTGCAATGAGCTGTGTTTTTCAAGTACCTTCGAAGGAAAGCATGGTGAAGTGCTCACTGGTACAGTTTTTCACATTTGAAGGCAGTGCCAAAGTGGGGGGTGCCACCCTTAACCATCAAACATAATTTCTTTTCTGCATTCCCGATTGGCACAGACCGGATGCGAACATCCGACGATACGCCGCCTAGCCGAACGGAAATCCCGGTCAATCGCTCAGACCAATCCACCAGCTGAAAAAAACTCGGTTTCATGGCGAGTTTTGGTCGTTCCATACGTCTACGACACGGTCGAACCTCGGTTCCGTGTAACACTATGTTGTGGCTCCCATATCGGAGCTTACGGATCGCAATGACCCGAGCCGGAATAAAGTGATGGACATTGAGAAGGAGAGGACGAATTCGAAATAGAGAGAGGACGAAAGGGAGGGAGGAAGACCGGATTTTGAACTAAAACTCTTAATGAAACTGAAAACCTCAGGGAAGAAATTTAACCATTAAACATATTTCTTTCTTTTTTTTGTAGATTCAATCACAGACTCCAGTCTTAGTTTTCAAACTCGACGTTTTGTCCCCTGTCTCAAGGCCTTCTTCAGGATAAAGAGGGAGAGAGAGAGATGGATGGTAAGCTGGCTTTTGTACTTGCAAACAAACTTTTGTGTTTTGCTTAGCGTTTGAACGTGGATGCGTGGTAAATAGGTGAGAGCGAGGTGTTAGTGCTTGCGTGTTAAGGGTCAAGATCTGACAAAAGACTGATCATGAAAGTCACTTCATAACGAGGTCCAGCGAGAGACTACTGTGCTCCATGCCCTTTTGTCACGGCTGGGATTCGTGTTTGTATCAACGACTAACTGAGAATCAGCCCAACCCGTGAACGCCACAACATCTAGTCACGCTTGTAACCGGTTATCTTTTCCGAACCATGTTCTTCCCTCTCTCTTCTCTCCGAATCAAGCTGGCACACGTGTTCCAACCGTCCTGACTGCCCCATAAGCTTTCTTGAACTTTGTACTAGGGTCAAGTGGTACGGACAAATATATGTACTATGTACATACAATGTAAATAGTCACATTGGCAAATACTATGTACATACAATGTAAATAGTCACATTGTCAAGTCTCTTGACTCCGTCACGACATCATTCCTCTTCCTTCATCTCTTCTCCCTTCAGGACCTGTTGAAATCTTCATCTAGTGAAATGGGCTATAGACAGCTTGTCAGCGACCTTGGTTTTGCTCTCCCTTAGCCGGCTGAGACTCCATCTTGTGTTGGACACGTTGCCTTATACTTTTCACGATCTCTTGCAGCTCTTCACTGCGGACATGGGCAGTGGAAACAAACAAATCACTTCATTTGCTGGACCAGGGTGTACAGGTAAAGAAGGATCCAGTTTGTGTGGTAGAGTTGTGATGCCCTGGGTGGCACAACTGCAACTTCTTCGGCACCATGCCCATTCAAGGCTAAGAGAATGGCTTGTGTTGTGCAGGCGGCAGAGCAGCAAATTTATAGGACCTCGCTCATTCAAGGCTAAGGGGAGGGGTTGTTGGTCATGGTGATATACGACAGGGACTTTTGCAGGGCCCTGCTTTTTCTTCATGGCCAAGGGAAAAGCTTTGTGCATTTGTTGAGAGCACACGCGTAGGAACGCTTTTCTCTATCTTATCAAGTGCCAAGCCTCATTTAACTATGACCCTGATATGCACTTCCTGTTGTAGTTACTCAATAACTGATCTTCAAAAGAATGTGCAGAACATAAGGCCAAAATGAGCCAGTAAGCTTCAAGACAGGGTGCAAAACCAGGTTCCAAACCTCCAGCACCATAAAATGTTCAAAAAAAAAAAAGCAGAGACACACACAAGGACGCCAGTAACATACAATGTTCATTTGATACAACTTAGACAAAATGGGAAGTGTCTTGAACAGGACCAACCAGGCTAGAAAAAAATGTGGCACAGAACAGCAACTTTATTTGGTAATAAATTAAAGAGTGTAAGGAACAAGAACGATTCCAGAACATCGTAAAGTTTGCCCTTAATTCTCCATCTTTGTCCATCAGTTCTTCATCTTTGTAACACATGTCCAGAAAGAAAGGCTTTTGGGGAAAAATCTCCTTCCTTCAAGCTTTCTAGACAGTGTTAAAGCCCACCGAGATGCCGATTCTACAGCATGGGGTAACATCCCCCATGTACACTTACACATGTTCTGCATGCTTGCTTATGGAAGCAATGGGCCATACACTATAGCCCGAGGCAAAGTGGAAAAGACTATGTATGCCTTAATACTCAATCCAGCAAAGAATTGTGGGCTCCCCGTGAGATCTCCTTCAGCCTGACCATGAAGACTATATCTCCCTGTTCCAACTCGTCAAAATTTGGTTTTTCTTCGACAGATGAAGAAGCATCCCCTCCTGAGACGTAGGCACCATGGTCATGGTCGATCTGCTCGCAAATCCACCTGGCCTTTTCAGCAGCCAACTCCTTTCGCTGTGAATTCTTCTGCCTGAAGTATGCCCTGTCGTCTCAAGACGAAACGTTCTCTTCGCTCCACGCGAAGAATTGATTCTGGGTCATACTTGTCTGGTAAAAAACGATCGCCGACCTTCAAAGTTGGAACAAATGCGGGATGTGAGGGATCCCGAACAGGTTCACCACCAACAAAATGATCCGTTCGATGTTGGCTGCCATAAAGTGCCGTCTGCAATCACCCGATGGACCGCCGCAATCCGGCACATTGACCGACGGTCAGAATCCGCAGGAAAGCCAAAACACTTCCTGCCAAAAGTAACGCGGCTATGGCGATTGGTGCATCCGACAACACAGGAGGTAGCCAACATTTTCAGAACGGAAGACGTAGAACGTTTAAGGAGAAATGATTCAAACTACGCTTGATGTCAAGCAACACTAACGATTTTCCGACACGAAAGTAGCTTGCCCGGCACACCGAAAATTCTGGATGCCGTTGTCATGACGAAAAGGGCGGAGACGTATAGTATCGACTACCGTATACGTAGTGAGCCTTCCAAAGCTTGCCGTTGCATTGGCTTATTGTGCATGTGATACGCATTCATGTAATTTGAAATCCACACCGTTTCGTCGCCCAGGTGAGCAGACACTTATTTTCGCGATCGGCAAGTATGCGAGTTTCATTTGTGCTACCGTTGATCTCCAAGGTGGCGACTATCGTGCTCTTCAGCACCCAGCTAGGACTGTTTGACGTGTTTCTTGTTCACCATGACGGTCAGATCAATCTCTTTTGGCTGTTGGCGGACGCCTTTGTCGTTCTCTGGACGGTCTTCGCCATGGTCTTACCCGAGACTTTCACTTCGCTCTGGACAGTGTGTCTGCGGCGTCGAGAGCTCATGAGCTCAGAGACGGCGAACGGAGAGGACGAAGTTGATGTCGAGCGGCGAGCTGCACGCCCGTCATGGCAACGCACTTCCGGCGGTGGCTGCTTGTGGCCAGCGTGGATGATCTACATCCTGCTGGTGTGTGGAAAGGTATGGCACGCCTTCACTTGCATCATGGCGGAAGTGGCGAAGGAGCAGGAGAACGGCTTGGGCGACAGCCTGCTCCGATCGTGCCTGGCGATGACCGCCGCCGCCTTCGTCACGTTTGTCGTTGGCTTCCACTATGCAAAGCTGAACGATGTGCGCGAGAAGAGGCTGCACCTTTATCATATCTGCTGGGACGTGGCGCTGGAGGTGATTGACTGCGCTGAGTTCCTGGAGTACTTCGTTGAGCGGCATGAACGGCGCATGCGTGGCGGCGAGGCGGCTGAGGACAACGTGCCGAAAGCCTTAGAGCACATCGGACTGGTATTTGTCACATGGGGACTTCTGCTGACAGCACTGGAGATGCGTCAGCTTAGCCTGGGTAAGTGGCAGTTGCGCATCACTGTCACCGACGATGAGTGGGACTTTCGAGGCCTGCATGTGGTGGTCTGGAAGCTGGTGCTGAACATGGGTTTCATGATCATAAGACTCTATCTTTTGGTTGAGCACCAGCTGTCCGCTTCCATGCTTCTAGCCAAAAATATCCTCGTTATCTGTTGGCTGATCTGGCTTCTCTTGTGGGCACGCCGGAGTCGGGTTCGATGGCGACGGAGGAGTCTTCATCCTGTGTCTGAGCTTAGGACAGTTTCTAACAAAAGTAAGGAAGAGAGCGTTTCCCCATCCAGGAATGATTATGTCGACATACAGAAAGCAACCATGCCAATAGCCCTATGCACATCCCCACCTGTGATGGAGGACAGGAGCCAAGGCAATGGCGAAAGCGCTGAAGCACAGCAGGCACCTAAAATTCCTGGTGACAAACGTCTAGAAGAGCTAGACACTCAACCTGCATAAGAAATCATCCCAAAAGAAAGTGACGATAATTTTTCTCTGCCCCGGATGATTGATTCGTTTTCTTTCCACTCCGGCTCTTCTTTGGGTTTAATGACCACAACCTCGTACCTGCTCAAGAAAGAAAGAGGAAAAAATGGACTGTTGTACTATAGCCACCGCCCTGACATAGTTTTCTTTCTCTTTGAATTTGCTGCACATGCTGGCCTTGAACTTTGCTGACATCCAGTTCTTTCACGAACTGATGGTCACATCCCCAGCCGGCCGGCGAAACATGTGCTTTTTTGTTGTCCACTGCAATGGTGACATAGAGAGATGTCCAGCAAAAGCAGAAAGCAAATCGATTTGCTTTCTATAATTATATTATTAAACTTAGCTTAAAGTTGAAGAGACTATGATTTCATGCATCCCCCCACTCCCCTCCCAGCCTCCTGGCCTTCCGAAAAAGCTACGCTCTAGCAGGATAATACAGTGGACGGTGCTATTGATTCTGAAGTACCAGAACTTGAAGACAGTTCTCAAATAAGTTTGGAAATTTCCCACACCAAGTGCACTATCAGTTCACCTTCGCTTTCCTCTCATGTATACAGTTGCACAGTTTGAACACGCTGAGTTAAGGGAGGAACTTTTTTTTCGGATAATTTGATCAACGTCAGTAACAAGCTTGCCTGATCAGTACTCACTATATCTTATTTGGTAGAATCTGCGATGAGGAACGTTTTCAAGAACCAATAAAAGAAAGACCTAACAACATGAAAAGTTTCTTCGTGAAGGGCTTCTTTACCCTAGTCTGAAAGAGGGAAGTTCTCCGTGGGTTTGGTCAGGTCTGTCTCGATGAAAAGAGTGAAATTCCGGTAACGTAAAGTGGCTGTCTGTAGTGCTGGATGGACATAGCCAGGTCTCGCTAAGGCAGAGAAGATGACTGTGCCATCCGTTTGTTGGAGAAAACGTATGTTGTCTAATTCGTTCAGGAGGCCTTGACTTGGCAGATGGTGAGGAAAGAGAAGTCATTTGAGGTCCGATCACATGTAGAAGAGTGGGTGTGGGATCGAAGAGTCCAGTCCAGATTACAGGAAGCGGTAGGATTTGTGAGGGAGCCATTGATCAACCTGCAGTAATCTCCTCGTCATCGGCATGGTGCGCGGATGAGCTGGCTTACGACTCCTACTGCGGCGCGACAAGTGACAGTGGAGATGTTCCCCGCTGCAAATTGGAAGACAACCTCCAGGCCATTGGGAAGTGGTCTGCTACATCATAGTGGAATACCAAGTTTAATGCTGCAAAGTCTGCTCATGTGGTGATAACCAAACGGCCTGGTACGGCGAAGGATTCCGCGTCTGAGCTTCAGTTAAACTTAGATATGGTTCCTCTGCATCATCAGGTCCGGCACTTGGGCTTGATCATCACGCCGGGATTGCAATGGTCGACTCATCTGAAGCGCGTTACCCATCGGGTCTATATCATCAAGCGGCTTGCATATCCCCTCTCATCTGGGTTTGTTGTAAAGCGCCTGTACACTGCTTTCCTGCGGCCCTCTTTGGAATATGCGGGTGTCGTGTGGGATAGCAAGTGCCTCAAATCTGACCGGATTGCCCTGAAAAGGGTTCAGTTGTGTATTGCACGTGCCATTCTGAAATGGCAGCGGCACACTCATTCCAATGCTGAAGTCCTGCAGTACATTGGCTGGCCCCAGTAACCTGGCGGCACCGAAGGGCCAAGCTGAGCATGTTTTGGCAGCTGCTGAATGGTGGTGGTCCACCTGCTCTCCAAGCCATTGAGACCCGCACCGCTGGGGCTTGCTCTGGGTACAATTTGAGGAACCAACTTGGTGTGGAAATCCCTTCTTGTCTGTCTGTCTCTCGACTTCATTCACTTTTTCCTTCTGCCATCGTTCTTTGGAATGCCCTTCCTGTTTGTGCATCTTCCTCTAAGTCTCTCTCTTCTTTTTTGAGTCGGCCGACAAGCATTATGCTGGTGATCGTTTCTCTCTTGGCTTGTCCTAATTCTTTTCGTTTGTCACTTGTAGCTGCTTCGTCTTGAAAGCCTTTGCATTAGCTTCAGCTATTCGGCAATCCTTCTAAAAGATATATCGTTAAAAAAAAAAAATTGTCGGAGGAGAGCCCGTCGGAGGGCACCCATATTCAGCATTTGTAAGTGAAGAGCTGCCGATCATTGCATCAACTTCCTGATCAGCAAAGACCTTTCCCCGGACCCACAATCTTCTCCTTTCGAAGGAAGCATTGAATGACCCCCTCTGACGTAGGGCGCGATATTTCGGCACCAGGTGACGATGCCGTTCGCGCTCAAACAGTTTGAGATCTTCGTTTACGTATACTTCCGGAAAAGGAGCGCCGCGGAGGGCTTGCCGGTTTGTCAAGAGCTAGCCGTTTAACAGCATCCTGCATCTGCTGATGAGGTGACTTTCACAATACGGGGGCGCGGTCGGGGTAGGTCCTGATTAGGGTGGTCAGGGGCGCTAGGGCTACCCTTGATTGTTCTGTTGTTGTTTACCTGCAACCTGTTTGGCATGGGGGTCAACGTTGCTGACGCACGATTTCCGGAGCGTTAAACAAATTTACGGGATTTATGGGAGTTGGCCGAGTGTCTTGGCGGAGAGGATGTCCTTTTTCGTCCATGACGACTGCCATCGTCTTCCCAATCGAAAGAACTGCACCAAATTTTCCTTATCCTCTTCGTCGAACCCCGAAAAAATCAAATAATTATTACTTTCGCAAGCACGACGGTGTATATCATTCTCAAGCTCAGATATCACACCTTGCAAGGACGAAATATTCTGTTCAAGCACGTCAATACGCGCCTTTGCTTCGTCGGCAGAGAGCTGCGCACCCTGCGCTCGCTGAACCGCTTCCGAGCAGTGCAAGGCCAGAGAGTCAAGATTGGATTTGAGCTCACCTTCTTGCAGCTGGACCACCGCGAGCTGGTCAGTGAGGGCCGTGAATTGGCTCAGCAGGACGTCTTCGAAGTGTGATGTCAGGGCTTCGAAATGGCCTTGCATTTTTTTGTCGAGATCCTCAACCGTGGCAGGACCTCCGGAGTCCCTGTCTTGGAGTGGGCGCTTAAGTACCGGTTCATGGTTGGATACCGGGGAAGAACCTGGTGATCTTACTTTGGATTATCCTACTGAAACAGTCTTGGTAGAGCGCGCCGAAACAGGCAGCCTCTTGTTGGACATTTTTTGTAAGCTTGCTTGTGTGCAGGGGATCCGACAAAATTTTTTTCCATATACTATTAACATTTCTTTTGGCTATAATGTTTTTTATGATACATGTACAATAAGTCTAATATGTGAAACAAGTCACAGCCTGGTAATTAGAAGAACGATGAAAAAGAAGTACCTTCCACAAACTAGTGCGATGAAAAATCGGTCCAATTCATGGATGAAACAGTGATTAACAAGCCTGTCACAATAGCAAGGAAATCCTTAAGACTTGAGCATCTCAGTCCGAAGCGCAGCGCTATGGAAAGGGAAGTCAAAAGAGAGCTGGCAAGGATCTCCCCAAGGGAAGACTCCAGGAAGCAACCCAAGCGTCAGCGTTTAGTTTGTGAAAAACACTTTAGTAGGCATTGCGAGGGATTGGCTCACCAGGGAGTTCCCATGCGGGAGAGACCATACCAGTGTGACAAGTGTGGAAAGGCCTTCAGTTGCATGGTCAAGATCTAACATCAGAGGAGACACACTGGAGAGAAACCCTATGGCGTATGTCAAGACGTATTGTCATTCCAGTTCTGTTGTGAGGCATCAGAGGAGCCACGTGGAGAGAGGTAATATTAATGTGGCGAGATTTAAAGATCTTTGGAAAATCAGCCGATCAGTTAACCGATGTTTGGGTGGCACATGCAGGTCACGTGAAAAAACGCACCTCAAGGAATGGTTGTAGCGCAGCAATCCTTTTTATAGGCTCCGGCTGAAGTGCTCTCTTTTCTCTGCATCCCTATCTATATCTTCACAGCAATTAGCCATATTGTTTCAATACCGTGTGAGTTAGTAGATTTCTTGTTTTTTTCTCCTGTGCGGTTCATGAAGGTAAATGCAGCATCTCAGACTGCACCTTCTTGTGGGCTGACATGTCTAGACTGTCCTGTCTTCACGTTCACTAACAAACCGCCTTGGCCTGAGTAAACCGCTTAACGTGTTCGTATTTGAGTCTTGCTTGGTTCTGGGCAGCTTCAGGGAGGACCCCTTCGGGGAATAATCCTGATTGGCCAGAAACATCCAATAACCACATATCGTTCAGCATAGACGTTTCAGCTCAGTTTACCAGTGTGCTATCTATCTTGCTAAACACACAGCACATTCAGCACTGGTATAATGGGAGAAAAGCAGGCGTGCATGCGCAACTTACCTGGTGTGTGAGCGGTGTTGCTGATTCCTGCAAATAGTACATACTGGTGAGTTGGGTATTCCTGGCTTTTAAGTTTGGCTCATCAATGCACAAGGCAGCTGTGTTGCTTCTTGTGACTCAAGATGTAAACTACAGGACCGAAACTGGAAAGCTTTCTTTTTGGTCCGTGGGTGCTGCTACCTCTACGGATTGGGCATGTAGACAACTTTCAGGGATAGAAAGTCAATTTGTTCAGCTTCGTCGTTTCTGGACGTTTACACGGTTCCAAGGTTTAATCCTGGCAAACAAGTCTGTGAAGAAAGGCCCTTAACTAGTGAATGGTGAGAGTAAAGACTGTACAACATGAGACAGACACTTTACATTCAAAGCCTGTACTCACTAGCCTCCTTTTAGTTTGAGGGTGTACAAACATCAATCGGCTTGGCAGTCATATGCTAACTCCACTTGCAACAAGTATGTCACAAGTGAACAGCTGTCACCTGTACAGCACTTTAAACTGTACGGCTTCTCATGTTTTTTTGTTTTTGTACTGTCGAGAAGAATTGTAAGACAGCCTAGCTGGCCGTGGATTCTCAGAGTCAACTAAACACATGACTAAATAGCTCGCTGTAAAAGTGATGGGCCGCATTATATACAAAGAGGTGCAACCCCGCTTACGAGTAAATATGATTGCTTTTACCACACTCACACCTCTCAGAGTCTTGTTTACATTTCTTTCCTGTGGCTACTTTTTCAGGGTCAAAACATCCTGTCACTGATTATGCTTGCATGAGGGTGCTAATGTGATTTGAACACGGCATACGTATATACCAGAACGATTTTTCAAATGGATAGACACAAAAGCTTATTGGGGAATGGAGGACTTGCACAGGATTATTCATCTCAATCCAGTTCTTGATAAACAATTTGCCATCCGTAAAGCCAGGAGTACGTAATATAGCTCCTTGTTTGAAAGCACATGTTTTGGCATCCATGCAGGTTTTAATGAGAAAGGGCCTTGTTGGTCTTTGGCTTGCTAGCGTAACTGGCAACATTCTTTTTCAAAAGCAATCAATTACCCATTCCCTTCTCATCATGCAGCTATTGTTGCATTCTATGACTTTGTGAAGTGTCTGGAACAAAAAGAAAATGTTGAAAGACTGGGATGAGAAGACAATGCCGAACATGTTCAAAGTCTTCCTGTCGATTTCCTCATTGTTCTTCTCCTTCCTCTCTTCTTCCCAATCTTCATGTCCAGTTGAAGTCTTCATCTGGTGAAATTGGTTAAAGACGGCTTGTCGGCGACCTTGTTTTTGCTCTCCCTTAGCGTGCTGAGACTCCATCTTGTGTTGCACATGTTGCCTTATCAATTTCAGGATTTCTTGCAGCTCTTCATTGGACATGGTCAATGTAAACAAACACATTACTTCATATGCTGGACTAGGGTGTACAGGTATAGAAGGATCCAGTTGGTGGGGTAGGGTTGTGACGCCTTGGGTGGCACAACTGCAACTTTTGGGCACTACGCTCATTCAAGGTTAAGGGAATGGCTTGTGGTGCACAAGCAGTACAGTAGTGACTTTTCTAAGACCTTGCTCATTCAAGGCTGTAAGGAGACAGCTTGAGGCTTCTGATGATGTACGACAGGGACTTTTACAGGGCCCTGCTTTTCCTTCATGACAAAGAAAAAGGCCTTGTGTATATGTCAAGAAGACAAACACGTAGAAGCTTCTTGGTTAAAGCATAGCCGTGATGCTGCACACGCTATGGCACCGACATGTGCTTTGTCTTACTCAATTCCGTTCTCGGGCGATACCACCAGATAGGCTCGGTACACTCCAACAACATGCACACACTAAGGAAATTGTTCAGTGCTCAAGCGACGCTGGACTACCATCAACGTACGGCAGTACCTGTGGGAGTGTCTTGCTCCCTTGCTACCCAAGTAGCCACAGCTGATGACGCAGTGTGTTGCTCCTACACTGCCCCTGCGTCTACAGCTGATGATGCAGTGTGCTGCTCCTTCACTGCCCCTGCGTCTAAAGCTGATGGCGCAGTGTGCTGGTCCTTCACCGCCCCTGCGTCTACAGCTGATGGCGCAGTGAGCTGCTCCTTCACTGCCTTTGGGTATGCAGCAGATGGCGCAGTGTGGTGCTCCTTCAGTACCTCTGCGTCTACAGCTGATGGCGCAGTGTGCTGTTCCTTCACTGCCTCTGCGTGTACAGGTGATGGCGCAGTGTGCTGTTCCTTCTCTGATTCTGTGTCTACCACTCTTGGTCCAGTGTATCGCTCCTTCACTGCCCCTGCGTCTACAGCTGATGGCGCAGTGTGCTGTTCCTTCACTGCCCCTGCGTCTACAGCTGATGGCGCAGTGTGCTGTTCCTTCACTGCCCCTGCGTCTACAGCTGAGGGCGCAGTGTGCTGTTCCTTCACGGTCCCTGTGTCTACAGCTGAGGGCGCAGTGTGCTGATCCTTTACTGCCTCTGCGTCTACAGCTGTTGCCGCAGTGTGCTGTTCCTTCACTGCACCTGCGTCCACATTTGATGGCGCAGTGTGCTGATCCTTTACTGCCTCTGCGTGTACAGCTGATGGCGCAGAGTCCTAATCCTTTATTGCCTCGGCGTCTACAGCTGATGGCCCAGTGTGCTCCTCCTCCACTGCCCCTGCGTCTACAGCTTTTAACACAGTATGCTGATCCTTCACTGCCCATGCGTCTACAGCGGATGGCGCAGTGTGCCGTTCCTTCACTGCCCCTGCGTCTACAGGTGATGGCGCAGTGTGCTGCTCTTTCACTGCCCCTGCGTATGCAGCTGATGGCGCAGTGTGCTTTTCCTTCACTGCGTCTGCGTCTAAAGCTAATGGCGCAGGGCGCTGGTCCTTCACTGCCCCTGCGTCTACAACTTTTTTACACAGTGTGATGTTCCTTCCCTCCCCCTGCGTCTACAGCTGATGGCGCCATGTGCTGCTCCTTCACTGCCCCTGCGTCTACAGCGGATGGCGCAGCGTGTGCTCCTTCACCCCCTCTGCGTCTACACCTGATAGCGCAGTGCGCTGCTTTTTCACAGCCCCTGCGTCTACAGCTGATGGCGCAGTGTACTGTTCCTTCACTGCTACTGCTGATGGCGCTGTGCGCTGCTCTTTCACTGCCCCTGCGTCTACAGGTGATGGCGCAGTGTCCTGTTCCTTCACTGCCCCTGCGTGTAGGGCTGTAGGCGTAGTGTGCTGTTCCTTCACTGCCCCTGCGTGACATAGATGGCGCAGTGTTCTGCTCCTTCACTGCCCCTGCGTCTATAGCTGATGGCTCAGTGTGTTGCTCCTTCACTGCCTTTGGGTCTACAGCAGATGGCGCAGTGTGGTGCTCCTTCACTACCTCTGCGTCTACAGCTGTTGGCGCAGTGTGCTGTTCCTTCACTACCTCTGCGTCTACAGCAGGTGGTGCAGTGTGCTTCTCCTAGACTGCCTCTGTCTACAGCAGATGGCGCAGTGTACTGCTCCTTAACTACCTCTGCGTGTACAGGTGATGGCGCAGTGTACTGTTCCTTCACTGCCAATGCTGATGGCGCTGTGCGCTGCTCCTTCACTGCCTCTGCGTGTACAGCTGATGGCGCAGTGTGCTGCTCCTTCACTGCCCCTGCGTCTACAGCTCATGGGGCAGTGTGGCGCTCCGTCATTGCGCCTGCAAGTAGAGCTGATGGTCCTGTGTGCTGCTCCTTCACTGCCCCTGCGTGTACAGCTGATGGCGCAGTGTGCTGTTCCTTCACTGCCCATGCGTCTACAGCTGTTGGCTGAGTTTGCTTCTCCTTCACTGCCTCTGGGTCTACAGCAGATGGCGCAGTGCGCTGCTCCTTCACTTCCCCTGCGTCTGCAGGTGATGGCGCAGTGTGCTGTTCCTTCGCTGCCACTGCGTCTACCACTGATAGCGCAGTGCACTGCTCCTTCACTACCTGTTCGTCTACAGCTGATGGCGCAGTGTGCTGTTCCTTCACTGCCCCTGCGTGTAAAGCTGATGGCGTAGTGTGCTGCTCCTTCACTGCCCCTGCGTCTACAGCTGATGGCTCAGTGTGCTTCTCCTTCACTGGCCCTGCGTCTACAGCTGATGGCTCAGTGTGCTGCCCCTTCACTGCCTTTGGGTATACAGCAGATGGCGCAGTGTGGTGCTCCTTCAGTACCTCTGCGTCTACAGCTGATGGAGCAGTGTGCTGTTCCTTCCCTGCCTCTGCGTGTACAGGTGATGGCGCAGTGTGCTGTTCCTTCTCTGATTCTGCGTCTACCACTCTTGGTCCAGTGTACCGCTCCTTCACTGCCCCTGCGTCTACAGCTGATGGCGCAATCTGCTGTTCCTTCACTGCCTCTGCGTGTACAGGTGATGGCGCAGTGTGCTGCTCCTTCACTGCCCCTGCGTCTACAGCTGTTGGTCCTGTGTGCTGTTCCTTCACGGCCCCTGCAACTTTAGCTGATTGCACAGTGTGCTGATCCTTTACTGCCTCTGCATCTACAGCTGTTGCCGCAGTGTGCTGTTCCTTCACTGCACCTGCGTCCACATTTGATGGCGCAGTGTGCTGATCCTTTACTGCCTCTGCGTGTACAGCTGATGGCACAGAGTCCTACTCCTTTACTGCCTCTGCGTCTACAGCTGATGGCCCAGTGTACTCCTCCTCCACTGCCCCTGCGTCTACAGCGTTTACACAGTATGCTGTTCCTTCACTGCCCATGCGTCTACAGCTGATGGCGCAGTGTGCCGTTCCTTCCCTGCCCCTGCGTCTACAGGTGATGGCGCAGTGTGCTGCTCCTTCACTGCCCCTGCGTCTACAGCTGTTGGCTGATTGTGCTGCTCCTTCACTGCCTCTGGGTCTACAGCAGATGGCGCAGTGTGTTGCTCCTTTACTGCCCCTGCGTCTGCAGCTGATGGGGCAGTGTGCTGTTCCTTCACTACCCCTGCGTCTACAGCTCATGGGGCAGTGTGCAGCTCCTTCACTGCCCCTGCGTCTACAGCTGATTGGCGCACTGTGCTGCTCCTCCACTGCACCTGCGTCTACAGCTGATGGCGCAGTGTGCTGTCCCTTCACTGCACCTGAGTCTACAGGTGATGGCGCAATGTGCTGTTCCTTCACTACCAATGCATCTACCGCTGATGGCGCAGTTTACTTCTTCTTCATCACCTGTGCGTCTACAGCTGATGGCGCTGTATGCTGTTCCTTCACTGCCCCTGCGTTTACAGCTGATGTCGCAGTGCGCTGCACCTTCACCGCCCATGCGTCTACAGCTGATGGCACACTGTGCTGCTCCTTCACTGTCCCTGCGTGTACAGCTGATGGTCCAGTGTGCTGCTCCTTCACTGCCCCTGCGTCTACAGCTGATGGCGCAGTGTGCTGTTCCTTCACTGCCCATGCGTCTACAGCTGTTGGCACAGTGTGCTGTTCCTTCACTGCCCCTGGGTCTACAGCTGATGGCTCAGTGTGCTGCTCCTTCACTGCCTCTGGGTCTACAGCAGATTGCGCAGTGTGCTGCTCCTTCACTGCCTCTGCGTCTACAGCTGATGGCACTGCGTGCTTCTCCTTCACTGCACCTGCATCTAGAGCTGTTCGGGCAGTGTGCTGTTCGTTCACTGCACCTGCGTCCACAGGTGATGGCGCAGTGAGTTGTTCCTTCACTCCTCGTGCGTCTACAGCTGATGGCGCCGTGTGCTGTTCCTTCACTGCCCTTGTGTCTACGTGGCGCAGTGTGCTGCTCCTTCACTACCCCTGCGTTTACAGCTCATGGCGCAGTGTGCTGCTCCTTCAGTGCCCCTGCGTCTACAGCTGACGGCGCAGCATGCTGTTTCTTCATTGCCTCTGCGTCTACCGCTTATGGCGCAGTGTTCTGCTCCTTCACTACCTCTGCGTCTACAGCTGATGGCGCAGTGTGCTGTTCCTCCACTGCCCTTGCGTGTACAGCTTATGGCGTAGTGTGTTGTTTCTTCACTTCCCCTGCAGCTACAGCTCTTGTAGCAGTGTACTGTTCCTTCACTGCCCCAGCGTGTACAGCTGATGTTGTAGTCTGTTGTTTCTTCACTTCCCCTGCATCTACAGCTGTTGGAGCAGTGTACTGTTCCTTCACTGCCCCTGCGTCTACAGCTGATGTCGCCGTGTGCTGCTCCTTCACTGCCTCTGCATCTACAGCTGATGGTGCCGTATGCTGCTCCTTCACTGTCTCTTGGTTTACAACAGATGGCGCAGGTTACTGCTCCTTCACTATTTCTGCGTCTACAGCTGATGGCGCAGTGTGCCGTACCTTCACTGCCTCTGCGTCTACCGCTGATGGCGCAGTGTACTGGTCCTTCACCACCTCTGCGTCTACACCTGATGGCGATGTGTGCTGCTCCTTCACTGCCTCTGGGTCTACAGCAGATGGCGCATTGTACTGCTCCTTCACTTCCTCTGCGTCTACAGCTGATGGCGCCGTGTACTGGTCCTTCACTGCCCCTGCATCTACAGTTGATGGTGTAGTGTGCTGCTCCTTCACTGCCCTTTCCTCTACAGCTGATGGCGCAGTGTGCTGTTGCTTCACTGCCCCTGCGTCTACAGCTGTTGGTCCTGTGTGCTATTCCTTCACGGCCCCTGCGTCTACAGCTGATTGCACAGTGTGCTGCTCCTTGACTGCCTCTGCGTGTACATCTGATGGCGCAGTGTGCTGCTCCTTCACTGTCTCTGTGTGTACAGCTGATGGCGCAGTGTGCTGCTCCTTCAATGCCCCTGCGTCTACAGCTGTGGGTCCAGTGTTCTGTTCCTTCACTGCCCCTGCGTCTACAGCTGATGGCGCAGTGTGCGGATCCTTCACTGCCCATGCGTCTACAGCTGATGGCGTAGCGTGCTGTTCCTTCACTGCCCCTGTGTCTACAGCGGATGGCTCAGTGTGCTGCTCCTTCACTGCCTCTGGGTCTACAGTAGATGGCGCAATGATCTGCTCCTTCACTTCACCTGCGTTTACAGCTGATGGCGCAGTGAGCTGTTCCTTCGCTGCTCGTGCGTCTATGCCCCTGTGTTTACAGCTGATTGCGTAGTGTGCTGCTTTTTCACTGCCCCTACGTCTACAGCTGATGGCACAGTGTGCTGCTCCTTCACTGCCCCTGCGTCTACAGCTTATGCCACTGTGTGCTGTTCCTTCACTGCCCCTGTGTCTACAGCCGATTGCACAGTGTGCTGCTCCTTCACTGCCCCTGCGTCTACAGCTGATGGCGCAGTGTGCTGCTCCTTCACTGTCTCTGCGTCTACAGCTGATGGCGCAGTGTGCTGCTTCTTCACTGCCCCTGCATGTACAGCTGATGGTCCAGTGTGCTGTTCCGTCACTGCCCCTGGGTCTACAGCTGTTGGCGCCGTGTGCTGCTCCTTCACTGCCCCTGCATCTATGGCTGAAAATGCAGTATGCTGCTCCTCCACTGCCTCTGCGTGTACAGCTGATAGCGCAGTGTGCTGCTCCTTCACTGTCCCTGCGTCTACAGCTGATGGCACAGTGTCCTGCTCCTTCACTGCCCCTGCGTCTACAGCTGATGGCGCAGTGTGCTGTTTGTTCACTGCACCTGCGTCTACAGCTGTTGGCCCAGTGGGCTGTTCCTTCACTGCTCTTGCATCTACAGCTAAGAGCGCAGTGTGCTGTTCCTTCACTGCCCCTGTGTCTACAGCTTATGGCGCAGTGCGCTGCTCCTTCACTGCCTCGGTGTCTACAGCTGATAGCGGAGTGCGCTGCTCCTTCACTGTCTCGGTGTCTACAGCTGATGGCGCAGTGTGCTGTTCCTTCACTGCTCCTGCGTGTACAGGTGATGGCTCAGTGTGCTGCTCCTTCACTTCCTCTGGGTCTACAGCTGATGCCGCAGTGATCTGTTCCTTCTCTGCTCTTGCCTCTACTGCTGATGGCGCAGTGGGCTGTTCCTTCACTGCCCCTGTGTCTACAGCTGATGGCGCAGTGCGCTGCTCCTTCACTGCCTCTGTGTCTACAGCTGATGGCGGAGTTTGCTGCTCCTTCACTGCCTCTGTGTCTACAGCTAATGGCGCAGTGTGCTGTTCTCTCACTGCCACTGCATCTACAGCACATGGCGCAGTGTGCTCTTCGTTCACTGCACCTGCGTCTACAGCTGATGGCGCAGTGAGCTGTTCCTTCACTGCTCTTGGGTCTACAGCTGATGGCGCAGTGTGCTGTTCCTTCACTGCCCCTGTGTCTACAGCTGATGGCGCAGTGCGCCTCTCCTTCACTGTCTCTGTGTCTACAGCTGATGGCGGAGTGCGCTGCTCCTTCACTGCCTCTGTGTCTACAGCTGTTGGTGAAGTGTGCTGTTCTCTCACTGCCCCTGCGTCTACAGCTGATGGCGCCGTGTGCTGTTTCTTCACTACCCCTGCGTCTACAGCTGAATGCGCAGTGTGCTGTTCCTTCACTGCCCCTGCGTCTACAGCTGATGGCACTGTGTGCTGTTCCTTCACTGCCCCTGTGTCTACAGCTGATGGCACAGTGTGCTGCTCCTTCACTGCCCCTGCATCTACAGCTGTTGCCGGAGTGTGCCGCTCGTTCACTGCCCCTGCTCTACATCTGACGGCGCAGTGTGCTGCTCCTTTACTGCCTTTGCATCTGCACCTGATGGCGCAGGGTGCTGCTCCTTTACTGCCGCGGTGTCTACAGCTGATGGCGCAGTGGACTCACTACTCCCATCTCGTTCTTTGCGGGATTAATCAATCGACAGGGAAGAGTGTTGTAAAAGTCTTCTTTGTGATCCTTCAGAGTGATGTATGACTCTCTCCTATCCATGGTCCATTCGGTCAGAGATGCAAAGCAATGTTGTTTATCAAGTTATGTGTCACTGTAAGGGCACGTATGTTGGCAGGACGTCTGAGCAGCTGGGGCAAAGGATAAAGCAGCACATTCCAGCTAAACTGCTTTCAAGTTCACAACCAGCGAACTGGCGATGAACGAAGAGCGATTCTGCCATCACAAAGCACTTGAAAGAACAGAGGAATTACGAATTCGTTCAAGATTTTAGTGCGGGCCAAACATCAGAGGCGCTTGGAGATCTTGGAGATAGTCTTCCAGCCCGAGTCTGTGCCAGCAGAAGGACCTGAGTAAACATCTTCAGCTAGGCACCTGATCTTTTCTCTCTCCTTCTCTCTCACCTGTTTCTTGTTCTCACTGAGTCACACCTTGTTGTTAATTTTGAGTCATGCTACTATTGTCGCCTTTGCCACCTTTCTCACCTTGTCACTTGGAGTAATGCAGGAATAAAGTAACAGTGTTTTTTCTGAGTTCACCAACATTCAGTTGTGTATGTCCTAGATTATTCACTGATGAGATCTATAGACGAAAGGCTTTTGAGAGTTTTATGTACCAACTGGTGACCTGCCGATTTGTGACTTCTAACAACGATCTTTTCAACCAGATAGTGTCTTTGCGGTGGATCTTTGGGAACAAATGACAATGAGCTAATGGTTGACAGACTGAAGTATATACATGGCTATCTCAGTTGTTTTCTTCCGTGATATTGAGTATATATATATATACATATATATATATACCTTATTCACCGAGACCGCGGAAACACCGGGCATTATTGCCCGAGGCTACATATTGACCGAGGCGCAGGCGAGGTCAATATGGCGAGGGAAATACTTGATCGGTATTTCCAAGGTCGAGGTGAACAAGAGACTTATCCCAGGTGAATAAGAGGCTTATCCCAGGCGTTGAGAGCATACTACGGGTAGGATGTTCGCGCCCGGCATCCAATGCACGTTTTGGTTAATCGTCCGTGCTGCAGTAACTCCATTTTAGCTTTTGATTCTCAGGTGGAAGGATAGCTATGGAAAGCTCTACTGCGCACCAAGTTGGTGAAAACGTAAGGTTTTTGGTGAAGACCACTGGAGAAGTGCAGAGTCTAGTGGAAAGAGCCGTTCCCGAAAACACGCACAAGCCCCACGGATCATGAAGACGTAGGCTCTACCATTTTACTCTAAGCAAAACATTGTGCTTGACGTTGCCACGTGCTCAGCGCAAGAACTGAACAATGTCCTATGCAAGTTTTACTCGAGTTTGCAAACCATGAGAGGAGAACTCTACAAGAAGTCCAGCTACTTGCTATTGGCGGCTCGTTCCGCTATACATCGGAGAGCTCGGTGACTCGACCGTCCGTTTAATCTCTTCAAGAGCCCTGAGCTGGTGATCCCTAAAAAGCGGGCAATATTGACAACAGGGCAATATTGAACATGTTATTTCACCCTTTAAGAGGGCAAT